>CABHPH010129376.1:47118-62315 GCA_902168325.1 Peromyscus nudipes
ATAGATAGATAGATAGATAGATAGATAGATAGATAGATAGATAGATAGATAGATAGATATAGATGATAGATGATAGATAGTTCTCTCTATGTATGAACTTTACAATGACATGGAAAAGTAGGGATCTTATAGTGGGAAGTTGATTTACAGTGTAAATATAAGCTTGGAAAAATAAACAAGCTGCAGGATTCCTCCCACAAGTTCTGAAGCCTCACTATGGAGCGTGGTAGGTGTGATCTTGAGATGTGTCCACACATGGGTAGTCAATTGAATTTCACAATGATACAGATATTCAACAGATAAAGGAAATATTTGCAACAGCCATGTGCATATATAAATGTGAATAAACAACTCAACCAACATCTGGAACTTACGTAAAATTAATTCGATATATATTTTAGACTTGAATGTATAATATTAAACCATAAATGTGTTAAAGGAATACAGAACTGTTCCTAATTTAGAGACAGCACACAGAAATACAAAAGACAAAAGCATAAAGGGGACCACCTGGGAGAAACTATTTGAGACTCACACACTACCAGGTATTCTGTACATGTTTGTCTGACAGATACCATGTGTAATTTGTAAAGGACACCTGACAAATAGATACTTTTAAGTTAACAAATATTTACTTGTATTCCTTTATACAATTTAGAAGTCAGGGCTAGAAAGATGGCTCAGCTGTTCAGAGCACTGACTGCTCTTGTAGAGGACCCAGGCTCCCAGCACCCACATGGTGATTCACCACAGCCTATAACTCCAGTTCCTGAGGACCTGACACTTTCTTCTAGCCTCTGAGGATACTATACACATGTGATATACATATATGCATGTAGGCAAATATTCATACACATGAAATAGAATGAAAAACCTAAAAAAATTAATCTAAATAAATTCTTTTTAAAACATCTACAGGCTGGGCAGTGGTGGCTCACACCTTTAATCCCAGCACTTGGGACGCACAGGCAAGCAGATCTCTGTGAGTTCAAGGCCAGTCTGGTCTACAGAGTGAGTTCTAGGACAGGCTCCAAAGCTACACAGAGAAACCCTGTCTTAAAAAAGAAAACAAAATCTACAAATCCAAAACTGAAAGTCAGTCTGATAGCCAAACTAGTGGGAACGCATGAACTGTGAACCAATGGCTGAGGAGCCCCCATGGAACGGGACCAGGCCTTCTGGATAAGTGGGACAGTTGATTAGCTTGAACTGTTTGGGAGGCCCCCAGGCAGTGGAGCCGGGACCTGTCCTTGGTGCATGGGCTGGCTTTTTGGAGCCTGGGGCCTATGCTGGGACACTTTGCTCAGCCTTGGTGTAGGGAGGAAGGGACTGGACCTGCCTCGGCTGAGTCTACCAGGGTAGACTGACTACCCAGGAGAAACCTTGCTTTGAGGAGGTGGAGGGGGGGGGGGGGGGGTTAGTGGGGGGGAGGGCTGGGGGTTGGGAGGAGGGAGGACAGGGGAGTCTGTGGCTGTTTTGTGAAATTAAGTTAATTATAAAATAAAAATATAAAAAAAGAAAAAAATGAGTAGAAAATTTGAGTGACAGTTCTCAAAAAAAAAACACAAAAATGATGAATAAATGCCAAAAAAAAACCCATAATTTTGGCTAGCAAATATGAAGTCCTAGGTTCAATCTCCAGGTTCAAACACAACCAATCAGTCCACCAAACAACCCAAAATGTCCCTATGCCATGTCTGGCAGAAATGGACAAGTACTTAAATATGAGGAAATATAAGACAAACTCAATATTTGCAACCGACATCAAAAATATTCTTCTAAATTTTTCAAGTCAAGAAATAAAACATTCCAGAATATACTAGATTCCAGGGAATTAAAGAGACATAGATGTAAATATGATATGTAACGCCGATGGTACTGGGGAAGAGTTTATTTTTTAACATTTCAAAGTTCTTTTCTCATCACCGAACATAGAAGTAAAATGTCTGCACCCCGAGGGTGCTAGGCTGCCAACCCGCACGGAGGAGAAACACGTTTGTCTGAGGGCCTCCTCCAGCCACGGACTCCTGAGCTGGAACCCCGTGCGGAGAAACAAAATGTGTAAGAGGATTAAGGCTAAGAGCGTTTCTCCTGGTATCTCTATTTTTTATTCTAAACTATGGGCAATCTCTACAAACCTTGAGGGAAAAATAGAGAAAGCAGCTCTGGGGTGTGCAGAATCCTCATCTGTGGCTTCAGGTGGGCACATGCATGCTTTGAACTTCAGTCATGGGGTCTCTCGTCATTTATCTCATTCTGGTAAGGCTATCAGGAAAGGGGTGTTACCTCCCAGGCACTCTTTGCTTGGAAACTGGCTTTTCCCTGCAGCAGGGCCCCTTGGGAAGGTGCTGACCAACCACTCATCCCAAGCAATCAACAATGAACTTGGCAGCAGTTGACAGTGGGTATGTGCCACTTCCTTTCTCGCTTTGTCTCCCTGCAGATGGAACTCCCAAAATCATTTCTGCCTTTAGCGAGAAAGTGGTGAGCCCTGCAGAGCCGGTGTCCCTCGTGTGCAATGTGAAGGGGACACCCTTGCCCACGGTCACCTGGACCCTGGACGATGACCCCATCCTCAAGGGCAGTGGCCACCGCATCAGCCAAATGATCACATCTGAGGGGAACGTGGTCAGCTACCTGAACATCTCCAGCTCCCAGGTCCGGGACGGGGGTGTCTACCGCTGCACCGCCAACAACTCGGCCGGAGTCGTCCTGTACCAGGCTCGAATAAACGTAAGAGGTGCTTGTCAAATCAGCTCCTCGAACAAACACACACAACTCATTGTAGCGGGGACGGGGTGCTGCATGCTCTGGGCTGAGCCTTGCGATGCGCGACGGAGGAGCGGTCCCTCCTTCTCCCTGCCCTCTCCTCCCTACTCAGGAATGGCGCTGATGGGCCGGTGTTGAAAATGGCATTTTGGTCTCTGTAGTCAGCTTGTCTACCTTCTGTCCTCTTACACCTATCCACTTGATCCTTCCTTTCCTGGTTTATGCTCTGCATGCCCTTTTCTCTTTCCTTTTCTCCCGTCTCATGACATCCATGGTAAGCCTTCACTCCACAGAACCTAACTCACATCCATAGCGGGCGGCGGCATAACCTCCATCTTCATTATCCACCCTGACAGAGTCAATCAGTGGCTGTCAGCATTTTCACCAGAAGAGCATGGTGGTGCAGTGTAGACTAGTTATTTTTATTAGTTAAACTGCCTTTTATCTTGTAATTCAAAATATTTTCATAGAAGTAGCTGATGAGAAGATTTCAGCATTCATTGACTCATTTGAGAGCAGTAAAAGGGGAAAAAAATACTTTTAGTAGAAAATGCCAAATGCCGAGAAACTGAGACAAAGAAGGGTGTGCTTACATAAAAATAATTGGTTTTCACCAAAGGAAAAGTGTACCCATTTCCTTCCATGAGATGTGCCCTTAAATTATTTTCAAGAGTTTCCTTGTGTCTCTCCAGGGCCTGCAAGCATCAGACCGATGAAAAACATCACTGCAATAGCCGGGCGGGACACATACATTCACTGCCGTGTGATTGGCTATCCATATTACTCCATCAAGTGGTACAAGAACGCTAATCTGCTTCCTTTCAACCACCGCCAGGTGGCCTTTGAAAACAATGGGACTCTGAAACTCTCAGATGTACAGAAAGAAGTTGACGAGGGGGAATATACCTGTAACGTGCTGGTACAGCCACAACTCTCCACAAGCCAGAGTGTCCACGTGACAGTGAAAGGTAACCCTGTCCCCCTGCCTGTCCCACACAGCCCCTTCCGAAGCCTGGCTTTGTGATGAGACCAGCTCTTAGGATGGGGCCATCTCACAATCTGAGTAGAGTTGGATAGCCATGAAGAATGATAGATGGAGGTGTGTTTAACAGTTGTCTATATGATCCTGGATCCTCACAGGACTTGAACTTGGTGCCATTTTCTCTGAAGATGAGTTTGTGGCTTTGACGTTTCCGGAAGACGTGTTATTGACTGGGCCTTCTAGTTTTCTATCAGATCATTTTTAGAACATGTGTCTGTCTTCCTCTGAAGACACCATCAGCAAGCTCTTTAAACCTCCATGGCAAAAGATTTTTTATGGTGGACAAGTTACTCATCTTGAGTGGGCAAAAAGAGAAGGGCCAAGCATCCCTAGGGCTCATGTGAGGACCCATGGCTAACAGCTCCCCAGACAGTCTTTCCAACTGAATTAGCCATTACATCATGTCATATACTGTCCTGGCTTCCAACAGTCAGGATAGTCTCTGCAGTTTCTGCAATACTAAGTCCTCTGTCCACAAGCGATGAAGTGTCAGGTCCACCAAGGGCACGCAGCAGATGCTTGAGGGAGCCCCTCCATCTCTTCCCACGCCGGTTCCCTCCACCAAGCAGAAAGTGAAGGTTTTGCATCAATGTAAATACTTTACATGCAATGCACCATGAAGAAGGTTCTGATGTGTTTTAAAACAGCATGTATGTGGCGTGAGCACCCTCCAGCCACGCTGAGTTGCCTCCCTGAGCTGTCAGACTTCTCCCAGGGTGCTAGGATCTGTCTTTTAGTATCCCAGTAACAAAGATGCATAAATTTCACATGGATAGCCCCAACCTCCTTTTCTTCAAAGCATATCAGATTTACTTTTATTCTTAGGAACATCTATAAACACATGTACTCACACAAAACGATCCTTCATTATAAAAATATGTCATATGTTGTGTAATAGATACTTGTAGTATTTTGAATCCTTCTTAAATTGTTTCATACCTCAATTTTTCCTAAAATAATTATAAATTCTTGATAAAAACAGAATAGCACTTGATGAGAGCAAGGTCCTCTTCTGTGCTACTCAGTCCTTCATCAGTTACGAAGCATCTGGCCGTGCTTGGTACCAGCCCTGAGCACTGGATGTAATAGTGACTGAGAGCATGAGCTTTCCGTCAAGGAGCTCTTCTCTTCCAGAGAGGCAGTCATCAAACAAACACAAAAGATAAATACATAAGCCATAAAACACCTGAGTGTGTGCATGACTGTGCAGAAAATTAAATCACAGCACTAGTATAAGGGTATGTTGGCATGGAGACGTGGGAGCCACATCACTGAATGTTTTCACTTCACTTTCTTAAGGTACATCACACCCTCAGATGAGGGTTTTACCCACACATCATCTCCTGATTGGCTCAACATTTGCAGATGACTGGCTCACTGAGATGTGAGACTCTTTTGAATATTAACACAATTCGTTGTATGATATCAAAATATCACATTAATATCACATGTTCTCATAGGCATTGGAACTTGAGGTTTGATATTTGTGACATCATCAACTGTGATTCCAGGAGTTGACAACCTCCAGCCTCTCTCTTCCAACAGAGTCTGCCACATATACAAGTCTGCATGGTTATCATTTTAGGGAACCATTCTAGGCAGAAAACAGTTGGAATTTCGTGAGCAAAGCAGCTAGTTGTTTGAACTCACACAGGCCACAGTACTTTCCTTACAGATGACTGTCCTCTCATGCTGCTTAGAACTCTGGCCATTTTTCCATCAAGCAATCAAATAAAACCAACTGAGACCCAGAAATAAAAACCCCCGGAATACATGGTGGGAAACCCTTGATGATCACGGCTGTGTCTCAGTGCCACCGCCATACTTGATGCTGCGGCCCCAGTGTCTCATCTACTACACTGTGACAGCAACAGTGCAAATGCCTTCACAGAGAGGCAGGCAGGTGACATCTCAGCATTATAACGAAAGAGGCTTTTTTCTTCTTGTGAACCTCCTCAGATGTGCAGATTCCCCAGAAATCTCTAAGCTATATTTGAAAATGTTTAAAATAGCTTAAAATGTAGCTAGCTAAGAATTACCCATTTTTATGATTGAATTCTAATGATCAGCTATAATGAAGGATACAACAGATGAACTTGTGTCTGCTCTTCCCATTGGTCTTTGTCTGCTAGCAAGACTGTTCCTTCAAGAGCACCTGATGAAAACATGACCACTTAGATATACACTGGTATAAATATGTTAGTACTAAATTTTGGAGATGACAGAAATTTAAGCAAGGGCCAATTGAATAATTAACTTTTAGTCTTAAAGCTTGCTGGACCATCATAAATTGATGTGCTAATTTAATCCTGTTAATTGTATTAAACCAACTCAAAATATCTTAGGCTTAAAAGAATAATATACCTGGTCTTATAACCAATATGCATGATTTCAGAAAAAAAATTAGCCAAGCAGCCTTGTGTTTAGGGGTTTCTATGAAGCATGTATAATGCAGTACAAAATTATCAATTCCAGTGTGAGGATATCTAAAGGAAACTGTTATCACATGATACATCTCAATACAGTGCCCTTTTGGGCAGTAACTATCGGCAGACAGACATGGCTAGATTTTCAAATTTGTAGTGTTTAAGGATGTGGTCATTGAAGGGTCTTGGAGAGAGTGAAGTGCTGGAGTGCAGTTGTGTGCAGCAGTGTAATCACTGAGTACAGACAGAACAAAGGTCGAGGATGCTCCTGGCATGCTGGAGGAAGCAGAGCAGCCACCCTGATTGCAGAAGATGAAGAACTTAATGGGCCCATGCCCCATGGTAGAAGGCCATTTCATAGGGGATATGGCAGGTCAGGACTTGGTGTGTGAGGACCTGGGCTGCTTCTCTGATTTGGGAAGAGCTTGACAATGATTTTGGACAGAGAAGCCAAAAAATCTGAATTGGATTTAGAACAGGCAAGGACATTTGTGAGTCCAGGACTGAGAACAGAAGAGGCCATACAGTGCAAAGGCTGAGTCATGGGGAGGAGGGCAACAGTGTGAACCAGGAACACGTATTTGAGGTGGATGATAGATTCAAATTCTACATGGTCACTGGTGGGTCCAATGTGAGTGTGACAGAATGAAAGACACAAGGTAACTCAGATTTTAGTGTGAAAAGTGGGAGAAAAAAAAGGCCTTCCATCTACAGAATAAGCAAAAGATTTGGGGGAAACAGTCTGAGAGAAGAAATTATACCAGTTGCAGATATGCTGAGGTTGAAACATTCCACAAATGTGTACATTAAGTAGGGAGGAATAGTCAGTAGACTCTCCACAATTGTGGGCCCCTCATCTTTAGATCAGCAAACTGATCATTGAAAATCAAGGGTTGGAGAGATGTCACAAGTGTGAGGACCTGAGTTTGATCTCCAGAACCCACATTAAAAAAATAAATCAGACATGATGTATATTTGTAATCCTAGCACTGACTATTGAGACAGAGACAGGAGGGCCACTGAGGTTTGCTGGCCAGTCAGCCTAGCTAAATCAGTGAACTGCATGTCAGACTATCATAACAAATAAAGTGGGGAGCAAAAGAGGAAGATATGGGATGTTGACCTTGAGCCTTTTTACACACACACACACACACACACACACACACACACACACACACACACCACTTGAAAATATTTTAGAAATTTCCCCAAAGCAAATCTTATGCTTACTAAGCATTCTGTCCAAGTCTTATGTGAATGCTGTGTGTGCGCACACCTCACAGTAGCTTTACACCCTGCCCCAGGTGCCATCTCTTTGTAGAACTTTGTCATTATTCCTTAAACAATAATATATGGCAACTACTCCTTTACTTGGGTGTAGCTAGAGTTTTCCTACTGGGCCCACGGTCAGGACAAATCTTTGTCACCCGCCAGTCCCACAGCCGCTCAGACCCAACCAAGTAAACACAAAGACTTATATTGCTTACAAACTGTATGGCCGTGGCAGGTTCCTTGCTAACTGTCCTTATATCTTAAATTAAGCCATTTCTATAAATCTATACCTTGCCACATGGCTTGTGGCTTACTGGCATCTTCACACGCTGTTTGTCATGGTGGCGGCTGGCAGTGTCTCCGGCTCAGCCTTCCACTTCCCAGAATTCTCTCCTCCTTGTCCCACCTATACTTCTTCCTGCCTGACCACTGGCCAATCAGTGTTTTATTTATTGACCAATAAGCAACATGTTTGACATACAGACCATCCCACAGCACTTGGGTATTACAGGTTATCTAGAAATGATTGAGAGTCTACAGAGGATATAAGCTGGCTATAAGCCAGTGTGATACCATTTCACAGAAAAGACTTCAGCCCTCTCAGGTCTTGGGAACCAAGAGATACAGAGAGACAGATGTGAGCGACAGTAGCATTCAGGAATCCAGCATGCAGACTGAAATGCATCAGCCAGTAGACAATGTGTGTTGCTGTAGCCAGGATGTGACAAGATAAGCCATCCCTCATGCAGGCTGACAATCTGATCAACCCCTTGGTCAGGTTCACATAAAGACCTGTCTGTCAACCATATGAGGTCAAAGTCCAATAATGACTGTGACATTTAAATTGACCCTTTTAAATTCCCTACATCAGGGTGTTCTCCTCAACCTTCTTAGGGAAAGTACAGGATCCCAAACTAAAATGTTACACTTATGATTTATAGTTGGAATTCCTGACACTGTTAACTGAAGGAATAGAATGGTGAAGCTAGGCAAGTCTGCAGAGATGCTTCATCTAGATCTTGCCTCATGATTCCAGTTTTTCATCTGTGGCTCCTTTATGATCCCTACTGTACTAGGACCCACATTCCTCAGAGCAGCCTCTCCTTAAGACTAGAGATTTAATATCTATGGACTCTCATGTTCATTACAACCAGAAAAAATAGAGCTCTCTCCTGACTATTCCCTGTGAGTGGCACCTGGAGAGGTCACTCTGCTGGATATCCCAGGCTGTGGGGCTTCCTCAGTGGCCGCTAGAAAAGAAAACACCTCAATAGACCACGCCCTTCCACCAACCTAAAGAGCTGGGGAGAAGCTTGAGTTCCCAAGTGAGAGGGGAACAAATGCAGCAGGTGTGTCGAGCTGTTACAAGATCCTGAGAGGGACAGGGAGGGACTTCAGAATGTTTGTTTATGTCACTCACTAAAAGCTGCCCAATAAGAAAAGCCCTTGCACAGGGCAATATCTCAGAAAATAAACTGTACTGTAGAGTCAGATTTTGTTTGGAATGCCAGCTCCCAAATAATAACAATGAGACTTATTATTAAGTATCAAAGCTTGGACTTAGCTTAAACTTATTCCCAACTAACTCTTCAAACTTAGACTAACCCGTAATAATCTACATTCTGCTATGTGGCTCACTACCTTCTCTCCATACTGTATATCCGACTTGCTCCACATCTCACTGGTGAATCCCATCTCTCTTCCTCCCCACATTCTTATCTCTTTCTAGAAGTCCTGCCTATTTTCTCCTGCATAGCTACTGGCTGTTAAACTAATCAGAAGGTGTCTTGGCAGAGACACATCTTCACAATGTACAAAAAGATTAGCCCACAACATTTCCCCCTTTTTGTCTAAATGAAAAGGAAAGCTTTTAACTCTAACACAGTAAAACTATATGTACAATAAGAAAAATTATCAGGTAGGAATTATATTCACAATGTCCAGTCTATTTGTATTTGGCAACTTTGGAGAAAGTTGTTGAGTCCAAAGTTTTATACCTAAACCATTTTCTATCGTAACTTGTATTACCAGCCTAAAAAATATCCTTTAACAACTCAAGCTCTTATGTCTCTCAACTTTTATAAACTTTACATCTCTTTTGTGAGTCTTTTTTTAAATTTGTGCAGAGAAAATTGTAAAACTGTAACTACCTAGTCTTCAACCCCCATCAAAGACCCAAGAAGGATAAAATATTACCTGAGTAAACATAAAGTGCAGAGCAAATGACTTCCAAAACTATAGAAATGACAGAGACAGCTGCTGCCTGGACAGTCACCCAGGTTCCTCTGCAATGTTGGAGCATCATCTTCGGCCTACAGGCCTAGAATATACTACATACTTTTCTGTAAAGCAGGAATTTTGAAGGACTGGCCTATCTTGTCTTGGCAAAGATTGGTAATTGTCTTCTTTTGTGTCCTGCTTGTCCAATTTGGACAGCATACTGTCAAGGCAAGAGTAATTTCTTGACCAGTGGCTAGTTTTGCCACAAAGAAAGTAAACTCCATATGAAGTTTCTCTAATGCCCATCATCTTCTCTTAAGTAGATTGGTGCTGCCAGGAGCAGACGTATCTCACTGTCTTGAAAAGCCTTATGTTATTAAAACATTTTAAATGCCATACTCTGTAGGTCTTTAAAGTGTTTGAAGACCACCTATCTATCTAAAATATATCTGTTTGACCTAGAAAACCTACCTAACATCACTACAAGTTTGATTGTTATAGATGACTAACTACTAACCTGCATTTCTTAATTATCCTAAACAGTTTGTAACAGTAGCTTTCAAGGACTACAACTTTACATTTTAAAATAAAATGTATAGATACAATACATTAAACAAGAGTTTACATATATAAACATATATACAGTATGTTATAACAAAAATAACCTAAAATGTGTATCAATATATAAAAATCCATACCAATGTAAAATATTTGAGACTAGTAGTTGCTTTTTATTGTAAAAGTAGATTCAATAATCTACCTTTTATCCTCTCATTCCTAAATCCCCCATTTTTCTTTTTTTTCAGTAGATAAGAGATAAGAAGGATAGAGGAAAGAAAAAGAAAGAGAGACCTTAATCCAAGCTCTTTTGTTTAGTTTCTTCCCTGATCATGACCAATAGCAACTTGCAAGTAACCCCCCTAAACAATTACGAACATCCATCACCCACTGAATGACCAAAAACCACCCACCCCATGTCTTGGGAATGTGGGCATTGTGTTCTTAAGATTACTTCCTGTTGTCTGTGGGTGATGGCATCTTTAGGGGACCCTAAAAAATGGGATAATGATCAGGTCCCAGGACACCTAGCTATATCATTTGTTGTCCAAACTCTGTGTGATGGGAAAGTTCGGGGATTAACTGAAGTCCTGGCTAAAGTAGTCTGTGAGGCTGGACCATCTCAGCTAGCTGCTTTGGAGTTGTTCTGGATACAGATATTTGAGGAAACTGTAACAGAGGCATTCCGAGAGGCTGATTCGTCTGGGCTGCTTGTCTTTATCGGTGTCTGGTCCTTTTTTTCTGAAAACTCACAAACTTTTAAAGGTAATATACACATCTTCATTAACACAAGTATGGAATGTGCGGTATACAAAAGTCATCTAAAGATGATTCTCTGTTCTATGTTTGAGCAGGTAAAAGGTATCTGTCAACTTTATAAGTATGTTTGGACTGTATAACTAAACTGTAATATAAATATCCATCCATGCCACATGAAAGGATGGCATGTAATAATAAGTCATGACAACTCTGTAGCCAACAAGATTTATCATATCTCACCAAGTCTCAGCTGTTCCCATGGTATAGGGATCAGCATATATGTCACCCATCTTGTACTTTTTCTTGATTTCTTCCTTCATATCTGCAGCCAAGATTTTCATGAGGTCTTCGTCTGTCAAATCGATTTTTTTTTATTAATTTTGAAGGAATCCATAACATTTTGTTTCCTGTGGAAACAAAGGCATAACCTCTCTCCCAATGCAACACATTCCCTGACTTCCATTCTGGAGTTAAGACATCTTTAAAATATAAAGGCTGGTTTAATTCAGCAGTTTTTCCTACAATCCAATGTCTCTCTGCAGCTGTCATTTTCCTGCTCATTAGCATTTAAAATTTAAAGCTAATAAAACATTATATAGGATCCAGATACCCTATTTCCCATCTTTACATAGCTTATTCTTTTTATATTAATTTGCTCTTTCTTTAAAGATTATATTTTATTATTTTTAAACTATTTTTCTATGACTATCTATACTAATTTTCTTTTCTGTCTTTAGCATCTAAGCACATTTTCAAGCATACTGTACCTGTTCAGAGGTTTTCTTGGTCTGGAACTGGCTTTCTGTGTGCCTGTAGCTTTCTCTGACCATGTGAGCCAAACCTTAAATGGCCAGGTTACCCACCACAAAGCTCTGCTTAGTGCATGGCACAGGCAGCTGGCTCTACCCCCCTCAGGTCAGTCCAGCAGGCTACCTCACTGGTTCTGGGCTGCAGCCGCTGTTTGCCTTTCCATAACAGCCTAGCCTCATGCCTGTGGGCATGGACCTGGAGCTGCACCTATTCACCCCAGCTCTGAGAAGTCACCACATTGGGCACCATTGTAGTCAGACTTTCTTTAGATCACCAGCTCCCAAATAATAACACAGAAACTTATTATTAGGTACAAAAGCTTGGCCTTAGCTTAGGTTTATTCCCAACTAGCTCTCAAAACTTAAATTAACCCAATTTATATTAATCTATGTTCTGCCACATGGCTTGTTACCTTTCCTCCATAATGTAAGTCCAACTTGTTCCCTGTCTCACTGGCAAATCCTACCTTTCTTCTTCCCAGAGTTCCTATCTCTTTCCAGAAGTCCTGCCTAGCTATTGGCCATTCAGCTCTTTTATTAAACTAATAAGAAGCTGCCTTGGCAGAGACACATCTTTACAGTATACAAAAAGATTATCCCACAACAGTACTCAGTGGTTGAGGATCATCCATATAATAAACCAACCCTGAGTATACAGAAAACCCACCCAGGCAATAGAAGCCAAGTGGAAGTCATGGTTACAGGATGATGAAAGGGAAGGGATAAGAGGGCCAAAGCACCACAATCAAACCATGGCTCTGTGTAGTGGGAAGTTTTCCTGTGTCCTGCCTGGTACTGCAGTCACTGGGTCCCAAGTAAACACACAGAGGCTTATATTAGTTACAAACTGTATGGCCTATGGGTCAGGCTTCTTGCTAGCTGGCTCTCATAACTTAACTTAACTTTATATGTTGCCACATGGTGGGGCATTACTGGTCTGTTGGCATCTTGTTGCACCTTCAGTCGGCGGGCTGGCATCTCCCTGACTCCATCCTTCTTCCTCTCCATCTTCAGTTTGAATGTACCACCTAACCTTATCCTGCCCTGCCACAGGCCAATGAAGCTTTATTTATCAACCAGTCAGAGGAACACATATTCACAGCATACAGAAAGACATCCCACAATACTTCCCATTTTCTGTCTAATCAAAAAGGAAGGTTTTAACTTTAACATAGTAAAATTACATATAATAGAACAGTTATCAAGCAAGTATTACAGTTACAATATCTAGTCTATTTGTATTTGGCAAATTTAAAGAAAATATTCTATTATCAATCCTATATTTGTGAGTCTAAAGTTTCATATCTAATTTATCTTTTATCATAGCCAATGAAAATTATAACTAATCTTCAACTACATCAAAGACTCCAGGAGAATATAATATTACCTGAGTAAATAGGAGGTACATTGGAAGCAACTTCCATAATTCTTGAAGTGACAAAGACAGCTGGCTACCTGGACAGTCACCCAAAGTTCCTCTGAAATGTTGGGACATCCATCTTCAGTCTAGTCTCTTAGTTACTTTTCCCTGTGTTCTGTAGAATGTCTGGCAGTGTCTTCTGCAAAGCAGGAACTTGAAGGACCATCTCACCTTGTTTTGGCAAAATTCAGTGATCATTTTCCTATTGGTCCTGTATGTCCAGTTTATACAACATCCTGTCAAGCAGTCGAGGCAAGGGCACTTTTTTGTCCAGTCGCTAAATTTTGCTACAAAGAAAGCAAACTCCATTAATGGGTTTCTTGATGCCCATCATCTTCTTTGAAGTAATTGGTGCTGCCAGGAGCAGATGTGTATCTTTGTCCAGAAAAGTCTAAGTTCTTAAAACATTTTAAATGCCATATTCTGTAGGTCTTTGAAGTGTTTGAGTATTACCTACCTAATTGAAATATATCTTTGAATGCCTAAAAACTTAACTAACATGACTATAAGTTTGATTATCATAAATGACTAATTATTCTGTATTTTTAATTATATATTACAGTTTTAAATGAGTTACACAAACATAATACCTTAAACAAGAATAGAAATATATATAGTATAACAAAATTAACTTTAAATTTGTATCAATATGGACTAAAAGACAAAAAAAAAACAAGTAGCAGAGAGCCATCACACACCCTCTGCATCCTGAGCCACCCATATGTGAGCACTAAACTGACCATTGGCTAGACCAACTTAAAAGATTAACCTGTACATGCACTCGAGAATCAGTAATGGAATTCAAATACTCATTTCTCTGCTTCACTAACCAGAGGTAAAAAAGCAGCTGATACAGGATGAAGTGGGAAGACAAGAAAATGTCCCTGGAGTAATGTTTGTTTTGCATGATTTCTTGTCCTTGATCCATATAAAATAAACATATATCTTGTCATTATTGAAAAAAAAATTGTATCAATAAATAAAATCCATAGCAATCAATGTAAAGCATTTAAAACAAGTTGTTGCTCTTTAAAAGTAGATTCAATAATCTACCCTTTTACCTTATCATATCTATATACCTTTTTCTTCTTTGGAAAGAGATTTCATTTATAATCAACCTACTTTAAGTAAAAATATTCATAAAAATATTTTGGAAATTTGGGCATAGCATCTCATACTACTTCCTGCTGATTGGGGGCACTGGCAATCTTATGAGGATCCTGAGAAAATTAAGAATCATAGTTAAATCTTGGCTGTAGTAGTCTGTGAGGCTGCATCATCTCAGCCAATTGCCTTGAAGCTGTTTTGGATGTTGGATCATCTGGGCCATGGCTATCATGGGAGACCTTTCAGGGGGTCTTGATTGATCAGACCATATTTGCTTGGAAGCAATCCACAGGTTCTCTGTGAAAACAAAAGCAAAACCTCTTTTCCAAAGCAACGTATCCTTAGACACAAATTTTGAAGTGAAGATACCTTTAAGAGATACATATTGGTTTAACTTAGTAGCCCCTACAATCAAATGTCTTTCTGCAATTAAAAATCCCAAAGACAACACAATCCAGACTCTCTCTGTAATTTCCATCTTAATGTAACTTATTATATTTTTAATGTATTTTATTTTTAAGACTTTATTTTTATGACTATCAATATCCGTTCTCTTCTCTCTCTCAAGCCTATGTACCTTTTACACACACTGTAAACCATTTAGAGTTTTATTGGTTGAAGGTACCTGTGGCATTTCTTGTTGGAAGTGACTTCTAATTGCTCATATAGGTAACAGTTAAGGACCATTAACAATTTTAGCTTTTACTCTGAGTCTGGGAAGGCCCAACTAAATTTACTTCTGTGCACCTAAATTTACATTTAAAGCATTTTTGAAATGTAACATACAGATTAAGTGAGATTGTTGTCCGTGAAGA
>CABHPH010129377.1:0-15509 GCA_902168325.1 Peromyscus nudipes
AAGAAAGAAAGAAAAAAAGGACATACTTGGTAAAAAGCTGCCCTGTGTGAAGCCTGCTTCAACTGTTCTGCTGGTTCCTGGTGCTATTTTTCTCCAGAGAAATTTAGGTTCATCCTTAAGCGTCTGCCTTCATCTAGTTAGCTACATTTAAATTCACAGCAACTTCCATATCCAGTAAGACAAAAGGCAGAGTAACAGAAATGACAGGGAAAATGGGGAGAAGTGAGGAGAGAGAATGAGGACAGGACAGGCATCTCAAGACCAGGTCAGGTCCCCTTCAAGCTCTGATGCAGTTTGTGCGGGAGTGGAGGGAGCAGAGGTGTACTGCCAGACTCTCAACTTCATTGCCACTTCCTGTGCACTGGGTTCCTTTAAGAACCCTGCAGGTAGTCTGACTGTATGACTCTGGGTGGAAACTGCAGTCTACTACAGAGCTACCCAGCAGTACTGAAGGCTGCTGAGGCTGTGTTCACCTCTGAAGTGTGGGGTACTCATGCAAATGGCTACTTGGAAAGCAGGGGCACCTAGTAAATGCTAATGAACTAACTGCAACAATTACTGAGCTATGGAGGGACTAAGACATCAGCACACCTGTATACAAGCTGCTCTCTGAGTTTGAGACCAGCCTAGTCTAGTAATAAATTCTAGGGTAGCCAGAGCTACACAGTGAGACCCTGTCTCAAAGACAAAAACACCAGAGTTCTGCTCACATAGAACAATGATTCGAATAGAAGGGAGAAGCCAGAAATGAACTCATACAGCTACAACCATTTGATTTTCAACAATGGTATAAAAAACACAGCAGAGAAATGACAGTCCCCAGAAATCACGTACATGTGGCTTACATGTAGAAGAATGAAACAGATCTCCACCTCTTGTTTTCTAGAAAAATCACTTCAAAATGGATCAAAGACCTTTTGGTGGTTTGAATGTAATTGGCCCCCATAATCTCATAGGGAGCAACACTATTAGGAGGTGTGGCTTTGTTGAAGTGGGAATGGCCTTGTTGGAGGAAGTGTGTCACTGTGCAGTGGGCTTTGAGGTTTCCTATGCTCAGGATACCACCCAATGTCTCAGTTGACTTCCTGTTACCTGCAAAACGTAGGACTCTCAGTTCTAGCACCATGTCTGCCTGCAAACTGTCATGCTCCCCATCATGATAATGACTGAACCTCTGAAACTGTGAGTCACCCCAATTAAATGTTTTCTTTATAAAAGCTATTGTGGTCATTGTGTCTCTTTACAGCAATAAAAACCCTAAGACAGACCCTAACGTAAGACCCACAACTCTGGATCTGCATTTCAAGATACAGGCACTGGCAAGGTTTCCTGTGCCTGTGACTACAATAGCTCAGTAAATAGTAGCAATACTTGATAGAGTTACGTGGAATTAAAAGCTTTTATACAGCAGAAGAAACCACCAGAGTGAAGGGACATCCTGTAAAACGTTACCAACTGACAAGGAATTAAAATCTATAATCTAGCTGGGTGGTGGTGGCACACTTTAATCCCAGCACTCAGGAGGCAGAGGCAGGCAGATCTCTGTGAGTTCCAGGCCAGTCTGGACTACAGAGCGAGTTCCAAGACATGCACCAAAGCTACACAGAGAAACTGTCTTGAAAAACAAAACAACAACAAATCTAGAATCTATTAAAAAAAAAAAACAAAATAAAACAAAACCAAAAAAACCCAACTCAAATACCAGCCATAAAAACAACAACAATGCTGGATGGCAGTGGCGCACGCCTTTAATCCTAGCATTTGGGAGGCAGAGCCAGGTAGATCTCTGTGAGTTCAAGGCCAGCCTAGTCTACAGAACGAGATCCAGGACAGGCACCAAAACTATAGAGAAACCCTGTCTCGAAAAACCAACCAACCAACCAACCAACCAAACAAAACAAAAACTCAAACCATCTGGCCAATCAATATTTGGGCAAATGAATTAAACAGACGGTTCTCAAAAGAAATACAAATGGCTAATGAACATGAAAAATGCAAATTAAATTGCTCAGAGACTCCATCTCACTATCTTGATGACAACAGAGGACAGAGAAAGCCAGTGAGATGTGGGACCTATACACTGGTACTGTGAGGTGGAGCAGCCACTAAGGAGGTCAGTACAGAACTACCCCAGGAGCTGCCCCAGGCCCATGTCTAAAGAATTCCAAAACAACACACCACTTGCTTCAACATTCATGTTTATTGCCCTCAACAGTTAAGATATGGAATCAGTCCAGACATCCAGGAACAGCTGAATGCAGAGTGTGATATATATTCATACAAGAGTTGTATTCATCCATAAAAAGGAAAACAGTTATGTGTGGAAACTGGATGAACTGGAGACCATCAAGAAAGAAAGGGAGGGAAGAAGGGAGGGAGGGAGGGAGAAGGCCAGGCTAAAGAAGGAAAAGTTTCTCTCATATGTAATTTTTTCTCTTATATAGAATACACATTTGTAAACACACACATACCCTGTGTGACAGTAGAGGAGACTGTGTGTGTGGGAAAGGGTCTAAACGGAGAAGGAAAACAATACAAATGTGAAAGCAGAAGCAGACTACTGGAGGAGAGTGGAATAAGGATGAATGATGAGCAGGTAGATATTATCAAGGTACAGTTATCTGTATGTTTAAAAGTATCACAAAGAAACCCATTATTTTATACACATATTTTTAAAAAATTAAAGAGAGCTGGGTGTGGTGGTGCACGCCTTTAACCCCATCACTTGGAAGGCAGAGGCAGGGAGATCTGTGAGTTTGAGATCAGTCTGGTGTACAGAGTGAGTTCCAGGACATCCAGGGTTACACAGAGAAACTCTGTCTCAAAAAGCAAACAGCAGCAACAACAACTTTTGAAGAGGTCTACTGCAATACATGACCCCACCTGACAGCTACAACAGGAGCATGACTGCGCACTGAACCTGACTGACCCCAGGAGTCACCGTGCAGGCTGGAGACAGCACTGCCCAGACTGCCAGGAACCAATGGCCTTAGTCTAGCACGTGTTCTCAACCTGTGGGTCCAGACCCCTTTGGGGATTGAAGACCCTTTCACAGGAGTCGCCTAAGACCATTAGAAATCACAAATATATGGGGTTGGAGAGATGGCTCAGCAGTTAATAGCACTAACTGCTCTTCCAGAGGATCCAGGTTCAATTCCCAGCAGCCACACAGCAACTCACAACTGTCTGTAGTCCCAAGATCCAACACTCTCACACAGATGTACATACAGGCAAAAACACCAAAAAAAAAAGAAAAAGAAAGAAAACAAAGATATTTACATTATAATGCATAACAATAGCAAAGTTACAGTTATAAATTAGCAATAAAAGTGATTTTGTGGTTGGGGGTCACCACTCCACGAGGAACTGTATTAAAGGGTCACAGCACGAGGAAGGGTGGGAACCACTGCTCTAGAGGAACTCTCACACACGGATGTGCTGACACTCCCCAGAAACAGGCAGCAGGGTATTCGAACACTTGTACATGAGCTTTCTCTTGGGCCAGCTCTAACTGGACGGTGTGTAAACCAGAGTATTTGCTCTCATGCTTCTCACCCCGTCACTGCAGACATGCTAATATCTCACTCCTTTTCTGGGCTTTCCCCCTAGGCACACCCTGGATGTGAACAAGAACCATCAGCACTTACTACTGCTCTGTGCCAGGAAACTGTGCATTTCATGTGCTCTATACCATTTACTCCTCAAACCACATGAGGGAGAAACTATCACTTACAAATGAAGTTAAGGCACAGAGAGGTCAAGAAATTTTCTCAAGGCCACACAGCTTCTTGATCGCAGTGCTGTGATTCAAACAATGGTCTAAAGAAGCATGGTGTCCACAGCTGCCTTCCAAACAATGGTCAACGACAAGTTCAGCAATCCCATAATCCTGTCTGCTAATACAGTCTCCTTTCAGTCTACAACTTGGTAGAAGTCCATCATCCTTTGTCTTAGACTGTTACTGGGTTAACATGATCTGAAATCCAGAATTTTCCAGTATTAGAGAAATAATAGTCTTGCCCTGATGGGCTGTGGGCAGCACCTGACTCAAACCCTCAGTAGTAACAATGACGCAGCAGTGTCTTCAGTACCCAGGACAAAGCCATTTAACACTCACACACACAGGTCCCATTTTTTTGGATTAAACTTAGAAGAAATGTGTTTCTTGGAAGTTTTATGCTTTTTTTACTTCAGACAAGAGCAAATGGACCTGGGACCCAACCCAGGCAGAAACCAGGTCGTTCACAAACTTTCTATGCTCAAGTCACTGTTTTCATTCCTGAATGGTATCAGATCTTCCAAAAGGCTTCCAGTGACCAAGCAATCTTGGGCCCAATACAAGCTACACGTCAATTCTAGGAACTGCTCTAAAAACCACACCAGCCAGTATGGCACAGATCCACTGCTGATGGTGCATCAGGGGCATCAGAGCCAGTCCTGCCCAGGAGTGGACGGCAGGAGCCAAGAGATACACCATCCTTGTTTCAAAGTGGCCCCAGGATGTGCAAAGGAAAAGCAGAGCCGAGGGGTGCACAGGGCCTGGTTTGCATGGACACTTGAGGTAACAGATACAGACTCTGCCCTTACCAGTTCCATGGGAATGCATCTTGCCCCAAGACCAGTCATGGAAAGAGGCTCAAACACCAGCCTTGCCCTTGTCACCTCCTTAGCTAGGGTGACGGCTGACACCACTGCCATTCCATAACATATAAAGCTAACAGACAGAAAACCACACAGTAATTGCACAGTACCTTTTCTGCGTGGTCACAACAACTGTAGTCTTTGCAGACACTAATGTTTGGGAACTTTTAGGCTTTTTCCAAGAAAATGGCTCACGCACAGCTATTAATGCCTCTTCACCACTCACGACATTCACTTCAAGATGTCGCCCAATAAGAAAGTTGGAGAAACACAGCAGAAGGAGCTCCTTGCAACGGCCAGGGTTTCTTAAAGAAAATAAAAGAAATTTAGTCTTAGTTATGAATGAGGCAGATTCAATCTGATTTCCCTTTTAGTATTTAAGGAAGTTGTAAAGCTGTAAGTATCAGCCAAGCTGACTTCTTAGTAATTTTTTTTAACACAGGAAAGTTTACTTTATAAAGCAAGAAATATAGTATTTTCCAAGTGTGATGGTTAATCCCAACTGTCAATGTGGCTAAGGTCTATAATCACTACGGAGACAGCCCTCTGGGTGTGCCTATCGACACTATTCTTGGTTAGATGAACTGAGGTAGGAAAACTTGCTGATTGTGTCTCCATTTCCTGGGATGAGATGGTGAAGCACAGAAAAAGGAGAAGCAAGCTGAGCACAGGCCTCACTGCTCTGTTTTGTGCATGCAATGTTCTTCTGCCATGACGGACTGGAACCCTGAACTGTGAACCAAAACAAACCATATTTCCCTTAAGCTGCTTCCATTGGGGCATTTTTTAATCATAGCAACAGGAAAAGTAGGTAACATAGAAGAACACTGGTACTGAGAAGTGGGCCAATGCTGTGATAAATGTGTGACTCCTAGGCCTTCAGAAATTTTTGTGGCTGGAATGTGGAAGATTTTGATACTTAAGGCTAGAAAATCCCTAGCATGCTAGAAGCAGGACTTAGTGGGCCATTCAGGTGGGATGGAAGACAAAAATGCAAAGAAAAACATGGAGGCTTGGTTGATGAGATTTCAAAGTGGATCAAAGACCCTCGATCAGGAAGTGGGCTAGAGGCCATTTGTGTGATATTATAGCTAAGAATCTGACTTTATTCTGCCTCTACCCTGAGAACTTGAGTAAAACTGATTTTAAAGATAATGGACTTATTCGTTAGGCAGAGAAGTCTTCAAGTAGGAGAGCATTTGGGCTGATGCTGCCGAAAGCTCCTTCCTGCTGCTATGGAGACACATTTTATTGTTTTGTTGGAGACAGGGTTTCTCTGTGCAGCTCTGGCTGTCCTGGAACTCACTCCGTAGACCAGGCTGGCCTCAAACTCAGAGATCTGCCTGCCTCTGACTCCCGAGTGCTGGGATCAAAGGCCTGTGCTACCACATCCCCCTAGATTGTAACTTAGAACTGTGAGCCAAAATGAACCATTCATTTCCCAAGTTGTTGATTTTTCCAGGTATTTTATTATGGCAACAGGTAAAGTAACTAATACATCAAGATAAATTCAGGTGCTTAAAAGAGAACTTTCTGTAATTCTGACATTTAACAGGGAAAACATTTTCAGTATTCCCAAATTCAAACAAGACTTCTAACTGTGCCTAAAATGGCACCATTCCTGATTGCTCATTTCCAGCTGTGACTCTAACAAGGTTATGCTGTGCACACTAACCTGCTTATAACTATAGCTTTCTCAACCTAATTACTCATGTTATGTCATAGCTAAAACTCAGCTAAGCTGTCTCATTTTACATGGGTGACTCACCTACAATCAAATGGGTTTGAAGCAAGATCGTCAGATCAGAAAGATTTAAATGACTGTCAATGGGAAGGAAGCCTGGACCCAAATGTCAACCTTGATGACTACATGCTTTTGAGCAGCCAGAAGGGTAGTGGGGCATGAAGAGAGAGAACAGAACAAGAGAGCTGAGTGAAAGGCTGGGGAGTGCTATCTGGTTAGGGCCAACCAGATGAAGAGGCAGAACGGAGGTAGGACTTCCAGTCTAGGCTGTGCCCTCTTTTCCCTCCACCTCTTGTTCACTATAGTGTCTTGACAAGATGCCCAGAGGACGAGAAGAGGGGTGTAGATGGACTGAGATCTTGGGGACACCAGGACACAATGAAAATGAGCTCAAGATGGCTACCATCAAAAGGGCTCAAAAGCAGTAGAAGGAGCTCACATCTAAATGGGTCATGAACACTACTTTCTTTGTAAAGATGGAGTCAGGTTGTCTGCTGAAGAGGAGTGTGGGTCCTATTCTGGGTGGACATTTTCTGGATCAATACTTGTCTTTGTGATTTGGTTCCATCAGAGACAGGAATGAATGCTTTAAAAATATACAACATATCCAGGTAGTAGTGGTACACACCTTTGATCTTATCATTAGGGGGTAAGAGGCAGGCAGATCTCTGAGTTCAAGAGCCTGGTCTACAGAGTGAGTTCCAGGACAGGCTACACAGAGAAACCCTGTCTCAAAGGGGAAAAAAATTATATAAGCATCACAGATGGCCCATGGGAGAAACATGCACCAGTACCCCACAAGAAGCTCTTCATAGCCCCAAGCACATACTTGGCATCACATGTAACCACAATGCAAGTTTTCTCCCCTGGAGGAATGAGGCCCCCAGGTTCAGGCTCCTGTTTCTTTGATGTGTTTCCTTTTTCTCTACTTTCTTCTTCACAAGCACAGTCATCTGGGAAATGACATTTAAACCAACAATTAGTGGGGGAAGGTAACTTATTCCTAACAATGTTGGAAATCAATATGTACACACACACACACACACACACACACACACACACATCTTTTGCAGGTGGCTAACAGAACAGGGAAGCAGGGGAGGAGGATGTACCTATAGGACCAGCCAGGACTAGGGAAAGGTCTTTGGCCCTGGCCATCTCCTAGCTGAGGACTGCCTGTATCCTAAAGCACATGCTGGTCTGTGTCAAGCTGTTTCTGTCCTTCTCCCAGCCCCAAGACTGCAGGAGCACAAGTATCCAAATTAAAAAGAGTTCAGGCACCAAGTGCTACCAGGTCCTAGGGCAGACTCTCTAACTCACTGGCCACAAGGCCAGCTCAGTTCCTGGACCTTATGGAACAGCAGCTGCACCATCTACCTGAAGAGATTTCTGTGTTGTTCAGACGGCTCTCTGGCGTCTCATCAGTTTTGTTTTCTCTTTGATGATTTGATGAATTAACATTTTCACCCTCAGGAACAGAAACAGCAGCCTCCCCTGAGCAGGCCTGGCCTCTGCCCTGTGCCTCAAATCTAAACTGTTGCACTTTATCCCAGCCAGCCAGTCTGCAACTGATAAGGTCCTGAGAAATCTTTCCTTTATTCCTGGAAAAAAGAAAAAAGACCATGGACTGTGTCAGGTCTTCAGAGCTCAGACATCAGTCAACTAAACCCACACAATTCAACGCAGTGAAGGGTGCCTTCAAATATCTTTACAATGTTAAGTTTGAAGGACATTTTAGAGTAAAATTTGTGAAAGGGTGATATAGTCTTGTTATGCACACCAGCCTTGAACTTGCAGTAATTCTCCTGCCTCTGCCTCCCCAGTGCTGGTGTTATAGGCATGAGTCACCATACTGGCTTGAGGTAAAATTTCATTTTAATATTCATTAATTCACCCAATCATTCATTCATCCAGTATGTGGGTGGGCACGTGTCTCAGGGTGTGCTTGTAGAGGTTGGAGAGTAACTCAGGGAATCAGTTCTCTGCCTCTTCCTTCATTTGGGTTTGGAAGGCTGAAGGTTTCCAGGTCTGCATAGCAAAGGCCTTTACCCAGTGAAGAAACTTGCCAGCCCAAGGGCTGAGACTGTTTATAGGGAAAAATAAACAGGCACCATACAGTTGTTTCTACAGACTATCTTAAAGTCAGGGTTTAAAAGCAACTTGTACGGCCCCTTTACCTGAAACTCCAGGGCATACTTACTCTATCCAGATCACCATTGCCTTGCTTTCTCCTTCCTTCAATGTTCCAAAACTGGTCATTCTTGTAACTTCAATACCACCTTTGTTTTTCAGTAAGAGGGCTCCATAGGGCTCCTGGGGGGCCTCACCAAGAGTGGCAGCATCTCTGAAGAAAACACCAGTGTCAAGGTGCTGAGACCTCCCTGCAGCACTGCTGACCTTCCCCACCTTCCTCCCACCTCCCTGGAGACCAAATGCCTGATAACATGATACAGAGGCCAGCCAGGTATTCTACAAGTCCCACAATTTCTCAAGTCACCTCACAAAAGAGCATCACAAATCCCCCAAAGGCTAAAGGCAAGGAGTGAAACAGGTGGCATCTGACCTACTCCCACAGAGGTCTCAGTGCTGAGATTCCTGCTCTCCACTGCCTCCAAGACTACAAAGGATAGATATGGGGAGGAGGGGAGGAGGCACACACAGGGCCTTGCATTCAGAGACTTCCCGAACTTGTATTTGGAGTATTATTTCCTTTGCTTTTAAGTACAGTTAAAGGCTATATGACTATATTTCCTTTATAGTGGACTGCATACTTAACACTGGTCTTGTAAGATTAAGATGGAGATGAAAATTCCCACTGCCTAAAAGATTCCTTCTTTTCTACACTTGCATTTGTCTGGATGTACGACTGGCACTACGTCACAACAGCCTGCAGTACTGGGCACGGGAGCATAACATGTAGCCTATAGCAATAGGCTTATATAATTGATATATGCACAATCACTAAGCTGCCTGACCAAGTAATACATTTCTCAGAACATATATCCATTATTAAACAGTATCTGACTGTATGTGAAAACAATTCAATGGGAAGTTCCGTTCTTCAGAAAATAAGAAACTTCTTTCTCTCAAAAAGGAGTCCTTTGCTTCTTTATGTCCACATGCTTTGTGATCCAAGCCTGGGAATGGGCATTATGCCCTGGCTCCTTAGCCCCAGCAGCTTCCACTCCATGATCAAGATAGAATGGACATGCCATGGAGCAGAAACAATTTCAAGAATTCATGGTGGCTGGACATGTGGTTCAGCATGAATTGTAGTACTCAAGGAGCTAAGTATGGAGTGAAGGAGAAATGTCCTTCAAGTGGCTATGACATCCATGGAGTCAGTGAGACCCACTGGTCATACATGGGCATTGTCCCCAACCCCATGGAGAAGAATATCAGAGTATGGAGACCGAGTCACAGACACAGAGCTGAGAGGCCCATCAAGACACAAAGGTGGGCTCCCAGTCAGTAAACCAGACTGCCTTATTCTGTACTCCAGGGCTCTTCAGATGAATACGCTGACAGAAGTGAGAGCCATGTTTTGCTTCTTCTTCCAGAAGGTAAGCAGGGTCCCATGAATAAGAGAACTGGGCTCCAAGTAGACAAAGACAGTATCTTCCAGCAGGAAGAAGATGTGGCATCAGTCCACCCTCCATACTCCATCAGACAACTGCTGCCCATCGGCTTATGTGGGGCAGAGCTGTCTCATCAGACACCGGGATAGGTGCTAAGTGGGGCAGAAAGGAGAAAAAGCACTTTCCTACTCAGAACTGGTATTTTATTGAGGAGACAAGACAGTGAGTAGAATAATGAAAGACAACTAAGGAGCCCACGAGTGGTAATTGCTAAGGGCAACAGAAGACAAGGAAGCCCAGCAGGCAGAGGTACAGCTGCCACATACAAAGCAGAAATGGGGAACACACCGCTGCAAATAAAGCACACACACAAAACCCAGACACAGGATTGCCAGTCACTGTAAGAACCTACTACATCAGGCAATGGTGGCACACGCCTTTAATCCCAGCACTCGGGAAGCAGAGGCAAGCGGATCTCTGTGAGTTCGAGGCCAGCCTGGTCTACAGAGCAAGATCCAGGGCAGGCACCAAAACTACACAGAGAAACCTTGTCTCGAAAACAAACAAAAAAGGTAATAATAACAACAAAAGAACCTACTACATTTTATATATATATGTATATATATATTACACACACATATATATGTAATTTTTTATTTTCTATGTGCTGTGGGATGTCTTTCTAAATGCTGTGAATATGTGTTGCTCTGATTGGTTGATAAATTACGCTGTATTGGCCTAAGGCAAGGCAGCTTAGAGGCAGGCAGGAAATTCAAGCAGACAGACAGGAAGAAGAAGAGAGAGAAGAGACACCAGCTGCTGCCAGGAAAAGCAAGATGTGAAAAAACTGGTAAGCCATGGCCACATGACAACTTACAGATTAATAGAAATGGGTTAATTATAGGAGCTAGCTATCGAGAAGCCTGAGCCATTAGACCATACAGTTTGTAAGTAATATAAGCCTGTGTGTTTACTTGTCTGAGCGGCTTTGGGACAGGCAGGACACAGGAAAACTTCTGACTACATATATGTATATGAATGTTTTGCCTGTGTGACTGTATGTGCATTACATGTGTGCCAGGTGCTCAGGGAGGTCAGAGGAAGATATCAGATTCCCTGGGACTGGAGTTACAGTTAGTTGTGATCTGCCATAGGGTGCTGAGTCCTCTGCAAAAACAAGTGCTCTTAATTACTGAGCCAACTCTCCAACCCTCAATATATATATTTAATAATGAAAGGACAACAGACACAAAACAAAAAAATGATGTTAGACATGCTGGTGCACACCTTTAGTTCCAGAAGTTGAGAGGCAAAGGCAGGCAGATCTTTTTGAGTTCAAGGCCAGCTTGGTCTATACAGGAAGTTACAGGCCAACTAGGGCCATATAGTGAGACACTGTCTAAAACAAACAAACAAACAAACAAAGTCAACAACAATGAACTTCATATAAAAGTGGGGCTAGAGGCTGGGCAGTGGCGATGCACGCCTTTAATCCCAGCACTCGGGAGGCAGAGGCATGCGGATCTCTGTGAGTTTGAGGCCCGCCTGGACTACAAAGTGAGTTCCAGGAAAGGCGCAAAGCTACATGGAGAAACCCTGTCTCCAAAAACAAAACAAAACAAAAGGTTGGGCTAGAGATGTAGCTCAGTGGGTAGAGTGCTTACTTAGGATGCACAAAGCTCTGGATTCAATCTCTAGAACTGCACAAACAGTATGATTGCATATGCCTCTCAATTCCAGGTTTTAGGAGATAGAGGCAAAAGTATCGTTCAAGGCCATCCTCAGCTACATAGTAAGTTTGAGGCTGCCTTAAGATGAGACCCTGTTAAAGAAAATAGGATAACAGAAAATAAAGAATAAATAAAATTATAAAATGACAACCACTACTATGATTTGAATATGATTTGTCCCTTACAAAACTCATGCTGAAATTTAATCTCTACTATGAAGAGGTGGGATGCTGCCCCTCCCCAAACAAAACAAAGCGAAGAAACAAAGAGGTGGGACCAGACAGCACTTTTGAGGGTTGAGTAGGGCTGTCCTCATTAATAGATTAAACCCATGTTTAATGGAGTAATGGGTTATCTTCAGTGGGTCTGCTATATAAACCAATTTGACTAGGGTTCTATTTTTTTTTTTTTTTTTTTGGTTTTTCGAGACAGGGTTTCTCTGTGTAGCTTTGCGCCTTTCCTGGAGCTCACTTGGTAGCCCAGGCTGGCCTCGAACTCACAGAGATCTGCCTGCCTCTGCCTCCCGAGTGCTGGGATTAAAGGCGTGCGCCACCACCGCCCAGCCGACTAGGGTTCTATTAACATGTGATGCTTCATGTTACCTCAGGACTCTGCTGGCCAGAAGGCCATTTCTGGATCTGGGGGTATAGCTCAGTGAGTAGAGCATTTTTCCAGCACACACAAGGTCCTGGCATCAATCCTTAGCACTGGGGCTGGATGTAGGGAGCCCCATCATTAGATGCAGCCCTTGATTGTGGACCCAAGCAGTGAGCCCAAATAAACTTCATTCTCTTGTACCTTACCCAGTCTATGGTAATGTGTTATCAGCAACAGAAAATGGATGAAGACAATCACTACCAAAAGAGTAAGGATTAAGGGACTCTTGGGGCTGAGCATAGTGGGACACACCTAAAAGGAGGCAGAGAGCTAGGTGGATCTCTGTGAGTTTAAGACCAGCCTGATGTACATAGAGAATTCCAGGACATCTAGAGCTACATAATAAAGAGACCCTGTTTTAAAAAGCAAACAAAAAGAGACCCTCGGAATTCTATCATCACTCAACCACAAAGACAGAGGACTCTTGTTAACCAGCAGTAAATGCAGGGCCTGGAATGTCTACTATTCTGGCTTAATAAAGTATAGTCATGCATGCTAAAAACAGGAATACGTTCTGAGAAATGGGTTGTTAGGTGATTTCATGCTTATGTCAATATCATACTATACTTGCAAAGACCTAAGCAGGCCACAATGTCACTATGTGATACAATCATTGAGAAAAATTTTAAATCTACCTTTCTCTTATTCATTCTCTCTCTCTCTCTCTCTCTCTCTCTCTCTCTCTCTCTCTCTCTCTCTCGTGTGTGTGTGTGTGTGTGTGTGTGTGTGTGTGTGTGTGTAGTGCCATGGATCACATGGAAGTCAGAGGACAACTTGTGGAGTCAGTTCTCTCCTAGTATGCTAGTTCTAGGGATTGAACTCAGGCTGTTAGCCTTGGCAACAAGTACTTTTAACTGCTGAGCCATCTTGTCAGCCTGGTGGTATGACGTTATGGGAAAAGCATCATGTAAGCAATCATGAATGACTGAAATGTTAGGCAGTATTTGACTACAACTCTTATAAATATACTTAAAATTGGCCTTTTTATTTCCAAAGAAGAATGGTTTGGGTACCACCTCTTCACGGGGGTCATGCACAGTGCTCTCCAGATGTAGCATGACTGGCTGCTCTCCACCACCACAGCATTGACAATGTCGTGTCTCCTTGGTGTGTACCCTTCCGGTAGCTTCAGGGAATCCAGGCTGAAGAAGATGCTGTCCTCTATCACCCCATTCCTCCCACACAGGCTGGAAATGCAAACCTGCAAGTGCAGTGCTGAATATTGCTTCAAAGTGTATATGGACAAGGGACAATTCTCAACCCTGGCTTCTCTGACTCTGACTAACCCAGTCTGGCCTTGCGAAGCCAGTAAAGTCCAGTACAACACAGATGCACAAAAGCCTGGGAGCTTTCAGGCTAACAAAAAGGTATGTGGTGGTAGCTGACATCTTTCCCCAACTGCTCTGTCATGGTCCAGTTTATGCATCTACCTCATCCCAGTGCAAACTTAATGTTTCCACAACCCATGTCATTCCCTAAACCATCAGCTGACAAGGAAGCTCAAGATTCACAATTCCTCATGTATATGCTTTGTCCTAGAACACCTTTAACACATCCAGGTGCAGGCTGTAAGTCAGCCTTTAAGCACACAAGCATGCTGCTGCCTCTACTTCCCTTTTAAAAAAATATTTACTTTCTGTGTACGGGTGCTTTGCCTGAATGTCTTTGCACCATGTGTATGCAGGGCCCTTGGGACACTAAAAGAGGGCATGCATTGGATCTCCTGGAACTGAAGTTCACAGACAGTTGTGAGCCATCATGTAGGTGCTAGGCATCCAGCCTAGGTCCTCTGGAAGAACAGCCAGTGCTCTTAACCACTGAGCCATCGCTCCAGCCCCACTTCTACTTCTTTAATGAAACACAGACTAGGACTGAGTTTTATCTACAAGAATCATCAAGGAGAATCCCTGGGCAGCTGTAGCAGAAACTCAGGAACCACTCACTCGTCAGCACATTACCTTGTCGACACGCTTGTACCGCAGTGGCTTCACTGAGATTGCCTCGCTGCTCCATGTCCCTGGCCTGATCCAGTACTCAGCCTCTACCCAGTCTCCCTTGCATGGGTGGAAACCTGAACAGCCAAAGAGAAAATTTCAATAACATTCAAATGTGCAGTATCCTCTGAGGTTATGACACATTGAAATAATATCTGGTCCATCTTTCCTCATTTCTCTGTCATGATCCAATTCATGTATCCACCTAACCCTGAAGCAACGCATGCTCTCACATTAGTTAAATGGAGCAGAGTATTGGGTATCAACCATCCTCCAGCCTCTAAGACAGTGGTTCTCAACCTTCCTAATGCTGTGACCCTTTAACACAGTTCCTCATGTTGTGGTGACCCCCAACCATAAAATTATCTCATTGCTACTTCATAACTGTAATTTTGCTACTGTTATGAATCATAATGTAAACATCTGATATGTGACCCTGTAGGGTCACAACCCACAGGTTGAGAATTGCTGCTCTAAGAGAGCAAAGAACCCAGTATGGTCACTCTCAAGTCAAACCTGTCATCTCAGATCCCCACCTCATTAAATCTACTCTCTATATTTTGTCATATCAAATTATTTTTAACCAGGTGTGGTGGTACACACCTTAAGTCCCAGCACTCAGAAGGCAGAGGCAGGTATAGCTCTGTGAGTTCAAGGGCAGCCAAGGCTACACAGTGACCCTGTCTCAAAAGACAAAACAAAACAACAATAAAAAACAAATCCAGAATAAAACTCAAAAGAACCTGGGCTGGGAAGACCGCACATGCATGATGACCCGAGTTAAAATCCCAGAATCACATAAAATCTAGGTGTGGTGGTACAATGTGTAATTGTAGTGCTAGAGGAGTAGAGATAGTCAGATCCTTGCAACTCACTGGCCAGCTGTTCTAGCCAAATAGTGAGTTTGGGCTGAATTGTCTCAAAAAAAAAAAAAAAAAGTGAACAGCAGCTGAGGAAGGGTCCCCATGACCTCCCCATGCACCATACATACATCATACTCAAGAGCATGTGCACTTGTGCTCATGCACACATGTGCACACACAGACATGCACAACCAAATTAGTCTGTTTTTAATTGTACTGTGTTAGTGTAGTGTGGGAGCCCATTTTCAGGTTTCCTAGTGGCTTTACCCAGCAGGTTTGTATAAAGAGGATGATTGGACCAC
>CABHPH010129378.1:0-27125 GCA_902168325.1 Peromyscus nudipes
ATGTGACATCCCCAAAAGAAGAAACCTACTGATGAAATAATGAGCAGTGTACAGAATGACCCTGAATCTCAAGATGACATTGTTGGTAAAAATCAGAGGCAAAGTGTCTCTGCATCCATACATACCAATAGTCACATAACCCTGTGTTATAAGAAGCCCTATTACTGTATTGCTTAAGATTAAGCTCAGCTATAATAAAAAAAAAAAGACCAAAAAGCTTTATAAGGGTAGGTGTTTATTTTGTCTCATTTAAGAATTTCTTTTTTTTTAATTAAGAGATTTTTCTATTCCTTTTACATACCAACCACAGAGACTCCTGACCTCCCTCCTCCTGCCCCCCAGCCTTCCTCTCCCCACCTACCCCTCATTCCCACCTCCTCCAAGGCAAGGTCTCCCATGGGGAGTCAGCAGAGCCTGGTATATTCAGTTGAGGCAGGTCCAAGCTCATTTAAGAATTTCAAGAGTAGGATTTGTGTGGTGGCGTCATCTTCTAAGAGAGAACCAGGTTCCTAATTTTCTACTCTGCTCATGACTTCCTTCTTCAAAATCACCTCACAGCATTGGGTGCCTTTCAGAACATCAGTCATTACATCCATATTCCAAGCTGTAGAGATGAGGAAGAGCCCCCACCAAACACTTGTACTTTTTGAACTGTTAGTCATGGTTTAGTTACATAACCATAACCAGCTACTCAGAAAATTTGTATGCTTCTGGTTGACATAATGACAATGAATAGAACTGGTTTCTGGGGCTGGAGAGATGGCTCAAAGGTTAAGAGCACTGGCTGTTCTTCTAGAGGTCCTGAGTTCAATCCTCAGCAGCCACATGGTGGCTCACAACCATCTATAATGGGATCTGGTGCACTTTTCTGATCTGTAGGCATACATGCAGGCAGAATACTGTGTATACATAATAAATAAATAAATCCTTATTTAAAAAAAGAGCTGGTTTCTATCATAAGAATAGAGAAATAGATGTTGGAGAGTGTATACAACTAGTAATCTCTTTGCTATAGCTATGAACCAGAGAGAAGTGTTTACATCTACACCTTGCCCTGTATTCTAAAGACAGCTAGTCAAAAAGAACTTAACCCAAGATAAACCATGATAAAAGAGAAGCTAGCACACAAACTGCATAAAGTGATTACGTGAAAACAGGAAAGACACAAGTAAAACAAATGGAATGTGAAGAGTGAACATGTACCAAACAAAACTGCCACTGTCAGGCAGATAAAATTGTGATCAAGTCTATTGCCATATAATACCGTAACTTAATTAAACTTTTACATTTGTAAAATATTTTTATTTAGTTAAAATATAATTACATCATTTCTCCCCCCATTCCAGCCTCCTCTCCCAAATTCACAGCCTCCTCTTCTTTAACCATTGTTGTTATATATACACACAAATGAATTTACATATAAATACAATCTGCTGAGTCCATTCAGTGTTACTTACTTGTATATGTTTCTAAGGCTAACAAAACTTTTAATAACCTCAAGGTAGAGATATAGGAATCAGAAAAAGAATATATATTGCTAAGAAGACTATATGGTATACCGAAAATAGAGCTGAAATTGAGCAAAATAAAAGTTTTTGAGATAGATACTCAGTTTGTAGCCCAGGCAGACCTCAAACTTGACATAGTCCTGCTTCAGCCTTTTAAGTTCTGGGATTGCAGACATATAGCACCACACTAGAGAAACCTATCAAAGTTTAATGAAAGCATGCATATGGGCCTCCTTGGGTTATAAGTATCCCATTCTGCATGTAATTAAGATGAGATTTTAAAATAGACAATAACAAAATCAAATGCATAGTATGCCAAAGGAAATTGATATAGGAATATTGTGACCAAGATAAAACATAGAAGTTGCTTGGTTTCAAGGGGTAAAGAAAAAAAATCCTTTAGACCTTGGAGCAAAATTATCAAGTCTCTAAGGTAGACAATAGAAATATAGATTAGAATCCCACTGACCTTTGATATCTATACAGCATCATTTTACGTTAGAAGATAGAGGAATCGTGACTACAAGAAATATCTTTTGGTCCAAGGATTTTAAAATATATAAACTAGAAGTCATATTTTTTAAGTAAAGACCAGATGGTAAATAATTTTGGTTTTGTGGGTCATACCATCTCTGTTAAAAAAAAAAAAACTGTTCAATTCCAACGTTTTGCCTGAAGACAGCCATAAATAATATGTAAATGAATAGGCACGGTTATATTCCAATAAACTTTAATTACATAAATAGATGGCCTGCTGGATTTGAACTGTGGGCCATCATATGCTGACCTCTGAGCTAAACACTACTCAAGTGTAAAAGTGAGAGAAATATGTTCGGTATTGTAGGATATTAAGGGATTCAATCCATATGTTCTAAACTGTTAGAAGACAAACTTCAGTGGACAAAGATAAATGAAGAAACTGACAAAAAATACTGGCAAGAAATAAGAAGCAAAATATGCTGCAATACCTGGAGAAGAGAAAAAGAGTCATACCTTCCGGCTTTTTGGCAGCAAGTGCCTTGGAGAACCCATGACGTGAAAGGATAATTCAAGAAAACAAGACATCTGTTGGAAGCCATAAAAATTATGATCAATTCTAAATAAAGAAGCTGATGTCACTTTCACAGAGTCCTTTCAAAAACATCTAGCAATTCACAGGGATATTTGGATTGTTAGCCCACAGTGACAGCTGAAGTAAGAGAACCTCAGTATTTTCAGACATGAAATGAGGGGCTTGGATCTCACCTGAGTTTCCTCAGCCCTGCCTACTCATCAGCATCATAGCCACTTTTGAAAATGCCTGTGCTTAAGCTCATGAAGCCCACACCAGATCCTTGAGCTAGAATATCTGAAGATATGGAAAAGTGTGTATTTTGAAAGTTCTCCAAATATTCAGGCATATAGTCAGAGCAGAGAGAAGCACTGGATTAGATTGTGTGTGTGTGTTAGGGGGCAGGGAGGTCAGGCTCACCAATTCAGATAATCTACAAATACAGATATACACTTAAAGAATTATTTGTGGTTTTGAAATATGAATACGATACATTAAAAAGACTAAACTACTTAGTTAATTCTACAAAGGTACACTATTGTGCATCCTGTTCCTGGTAACCAGGATGTCTAGAGAAAACATAAAACCTGATGCTACCCTAATGTAAAGGAACTGCTAATTATTCACAAACAAGAACAAAACTGTAATTGTAAGTTTTCTCTGGTCCCACCTGGCTCCTGTGGCCTGGCAGTCCCACAGCCACTTTTAAAATATAAAACTCAGAGATTTATATTATTTTCAAACTATATGGCCTAATGGCTCAGGCTTCTTGCTAGCTAGCTCTTAAATTTAAATTAACCCATAATTCTTATCGATGTTTAGCCACATGGCTTGGTACCTTTTCTCAGTTCTGCCATGTCATCTTGCTTCCTCCGTGTCTGACTGGCAACTCCTGACTCAGACTTTCTCTTCCCAGAATTCTCCTTGTCTGCTTATCCTGCCTATATTTCCTGCCTGGCTACTGGCCAATCAGCATTTTATTTATCAACCAATCAGAGCAACACATATTCACAGCTTACAGAAAGACATCTCACAGCACTTCCCCTTTTCTGTCTAATCAAAAAGAAAGATTTTAACTTTAACATAGTAAAATTACATATAATAGAACAGTTATCAAGCAAGAATTATAGTTATAATATCTAGTCTATTTGTATTTGGAAAAATTAAAGAAGATATTGTGTCTATCCTATATTTGTGAGTCTAAGGTTTCATATCTACCTTATCTCTTATCATAACCAAGGAAAACCATAATTATAACTATCTAGTCTTCAACTACATCAAAGAACTCAGAAGGATACAATATTATCTAAGTAAACAGGAAGAGCATTGTAAGCAACTTCCAAAAATCTGGAATGACAGAGACAGCTGCCTGCCTGGACAGTTACCCAAAGTTCCTCTGCAACATTGGGGCATCCATCTTCAGCCCATAGGCCTAGAGTCTCCCAACATTTTTGTATGTGTCCTGTAGAATTTCTGGAAGTTTCTTCTGTGAAGCAGGAACCTGAAGGACCATCTTATCTTGCAAAGTTCAGTGGCCACCTTCCTATGGGTCCTGCACATCCTGTCAATACAACATTTTGTCAAGTAGTCCAGGCAAAAACAGTTTCTTGCCCAAATGGCTATTTTTGTGAAGAAGAAGATAAACTCCATATGGAGTGTCTTCAATGCCCATCTTTCTCTTTGAAGTAAATCAGTGCTGCCATAAGCAGATGTGTTTCACTGTCCAGAAAGTCTGTTTTTAAAACATTTTAAATGCCATATTCTGTAGGTCTTTGAAGTGTTTGAAGATTACCTACCTAATTGAAATATATCTATGTATATCTGGAAAACTTAACTAATATGACTACAAGTTTGACTATCATAGATAATTAACTATTAATCTGTATTTCTTAATGATACATTACAATTTTAAATGAGTTGTATAAACATAGTATCTTTAAACAAGAGTAAAAATATACATACAGTATAAAAAATTAACTTTAAATTTGTATCAATAAACTAAAATGTATAGCAATGTAAAACATTTTAAACAAGTTGCTGCTCTTTAAAAGTAGACTCAATAAAGCTCTACTATAGAGCTACAGTAATAAAAACAGCTTGGTACTGGCATAAAAACCGACGTGTGGACCAATGGAATCGAATTGAAGACCCTGACATTAATCCGCACACCTATGAACATATAATTTTTGACAAAGAAGCCAAAAGCGTACAATGGAAAAAAGAAAGCATCTTCAACAAATGGTGCTGGCATAACTGGATATCAACGTGCAGAAGGCTGCAAATAGATCCATATCTATCACCGTGCACAAAACTTAAGTCCAAGTGGATCAAAGACCTCAACATAAATCCAGCTACTCTGAACCTGCTAGAAGAGAAAGTAGGAAGTAGTCTTGAACGCATTGGCATAGGAGATCGCTTCCTAGATATAACACCAGTAGCTCAGACACTGAGACAAACGATCAATCAATGGGACCTTTTGAAACTGAAAAGCTTTTGTAGAGCAAAGGATACGGTCAACAAGGCAAAGCGACAGCCCACAGAATGGGAGAAGATCTTCACCAACCCCACATCGGACAGAGGACTGATATCCAAAATATATAGGGAACTCAAGAAATTAAACATCAAAATTCTCAACAGTCCAATTGAGAAATGGGCTATAGAACTAAACAGAGAATTCTCAGCAGAGGAAACACAAATGGCTGAAAGACATTTAAGGAATTGCTCAACATCCCTAATCATTAGGGAAATGAAAATCAAAACAACTCTGAGATACCACCTTACACCAGTCAGATTGGCTAAGATCAAAAACACTGAGGACACCTTGTGCTGGAGAGGATGTGGAGCTAGGGGAACTCTCATCCACTGCTGGTTGGAATGCAAGCTTGTACAGCCACTGTGGAAATCAATATGGCGCTTTCTTAGAAAATTGGGAATCAATCTCCCCCAAGATTCAGCTATACCACTCTTGGGCATATACCCAAGGAATGCTCAACCATACCACAAGGGCATTTGCTCAGCTATGTTCATATCAGCATTATTTGTAATAGCCAGAACCTGGAAACAACCTAGATGCCCTTCAACCGAAGAATGGATAAATAAACTGTGGTACATATATACAATGGAATACTACTCAGCAGAGAAAAACAACGACATCTTGAGGTTTGCAGGCAAATGGAGGGATCTAGAAAAAATCCTCCTGAGTGAGGTAACCCAGACTCAGAAAGACAAACATGGTATGTACCCACTCATAGGAGAATACTAGTTGTGGAACAAGGATGACCGGTCAGCCACTCACAACACCAGGGAGGCTACCTGGAAAACAGGACCCCAAGAAAGACACAGGGATCGTCCAATGATGGAGAAATGGATGAGATCTACATGAACAGACTGGACGTGAGTGGGGATAATGAGGGGCGAGGGGCGAGGGAAAGAGAACTTGGGGGAGCGGGAGATCCCAACTGGATCAAGTGCAGAGAGGAAACACAGGGAATGTTCATGATAAATGAAGACCGCATGAGAATGGGAAGAGGCAGAGTGCTGGAGAGGCCCACGGAGATCCACGGAGATGCCCCCACAATAGACTGCTGGCAATAGTCGAGAGGTAGCCCGATCTGACCTACCCTGGTGATAGGATGGCCAAACACCTTGATTGTCGTACCAGAAGCCCCATCCAGTGACTGAGAGAACTAGATGCAGATATCCACGGTCAGGCCCTGGGTGGAGCTCCGGGAGTCCAATTGGCGAGAAGGAGGAGGGTTTATGTGAGCTAGAGTTGTTGGGACCAGGGATGGATGGAATACAGGGACAAGTGGCCAAACAAACGGAAACACATGAACTGTAAACCAATGGCTGAGGGGCCCCCAAATAGACCAGGCCCTCTGAATGGATGAGACAGCTGATTGGCTTGATCTGTTTGGGAGGCATCCAGGCAGTTGGACCGGGTCCTGTGCTCAGTGCATGAATTGGCTGTTTGAAACCTGGGGCTTAGTAGAGACCCTTGGCTCAGCCTGGGAGGAGGGGACTAGACCTGCCTGGGCTGAGTCCACCAGGTCGATCTCAATCCCTGGGGGAGCCTTTGCCCTGGAGGAGATGGAAATGGGGGGTGGGACGGGGAGAGGGGGGCGGGGTGGCAGGAGGGGTAATGGGGTGATCTATGACTGATATGTAAAGTTGAATTATATTGTAAAATAAAATAAAATAAATTATTAAAAAAAAAGTAGATTCAATAATCTACCCTTTTATCCTATCATATCTATATCCTACATTTCTATATCATATTCCCCTTTCTTCTTTTAGAAAGAGATTGAGTGCCAGGCAGTGGTGGCACACGGCTTTAATCCCAGCACTCGGGAGGCAGGGCCAGGCGGATCTCCATGAGCTTGAGGCCAGCCTGGTCTACAGAGTGAGATCCAGGACAGGCACCAAAACTATACAGAGAAACCCTGTCTCAAAAAACTAAAGAGAGAGAGAGAGAGAGAGAGAGAGAGAGAGAGAGAGAGAGAGAGAGAGATTGACTATGACCAATAACAATTTGTAACCAACAACCTAAACAAAGACAAACATCCATAGTCCATCTTTTGGGAATGTGGGCATAGTGTTCTAGGCTACTTCCTGCTGATAGGGGCCACTTGTAGTCTTATAGGGATCCTGAGAAAATTCGAGATAATGGTCAAGTCCTGGGAAGACTGTCTATAACCTTTGTTGATAGGTACCATCTGTTAAGGTTCAGGAGGTCTGGTTTGACCAGATCTGATCCATCTTGACCTGGTACAAATGCATAGCCTCTTGCTCCCTGTGGAAATAAAAACAGAACCTCTTTTCCAAAGCAACGTATCCTTAGTCATACATTTTGAAGTCAAGATATCTTTAAAATATACATATTGGTTTAACTCAGCAGCTTTTACAACCAAATGTCCTTCTGTAGTTAAAAATACCAAAAACAGTATAATCCAGACTCTCTGTATAATTTTCATCTTTACATGGCTTAACTTTTATATTACTTTTACTGTCTCTTTAAAGATTTTAGTTTTTAAAACTTTCTATGTCTTTATATAAATGTCTATATTCCTTTCCCTCTCTCTTTCAAGCCTACGTACATTTTTACACACACTGTAAAGTGTTTAAGGTTTATCCCAGGTGAATCTGTCTTATTTTGAATCTATAATCCTTTTCTGGCCAGGAGAGACTTTAAACTACTAAACTGTGTGTCCAGGAAGAAAAGCGGCAGCCTTGGCTGCTGACTCTGCCCATTTTAGCTTTTCAACACGGCAGAGGTAATTCACCTCCAGTTCTGGGCCATGTGTACCATCAACTCTTGGAAGCAGTGGGTCTATGCCTCCATTAAATCAGCGTGTAGGCCAGAAACCTTTTTTTTTTTTTTGTACTAGCAAAAGCTATATCTACCACATACCATGTTGAGTGGCTTGCAGAAACCTCTGTGTAACTCGGCAGGAATCTGCCATGCTGTAGCTCCAGCCCACATGTTGCAAATCTACCAAAGCCATGGGACACATACCAAGGCCCACCATGAGCAACATGAACTAGGAAGGTGCTCCCAGCTACATTTATAAGCTCTTCTTAAGCTCTCTCAGGTTTTAGGTGGAAACTCTTGCCACCACACGTGAGTGCCAGGGTCTTCCTCAATCAAACCTGATTTTTCTTAACCCAGAATCAATCCAGAGCCTCTCATTTCCTGTGGAGACAAAGAAGAATCTCTTTCCCAGAACAACATATCTTTTAACTTAAATTTTGAAGTCAAGATATTTTTAAAATATATGTGTTGGTTTAACTTAGAAGACTTTGCAATCAAATGTCTCTCTGCAGTTAAAAAATACCAGAGACAAACACAATAATATGCATTATTCAGACTCTTTGTGTAATCTCCATCTCTACGTGGCTTATTACGTTTTTTGTATTACTTTCACTCTTTTTAAAGACTTTATTTCTTTAAACTATTTATTTCTCTAACTACCTGTACTGCTTTTCCTCTCTCTTCCAAGCCTACATACATTTTTACATACACTGTAAACCATTTAGGGTTTTTTTTTTTTTCATCTAAATCCATTCTATTGTGTATCTGTAGTCATTTTCTGACCAGGAGAGATTTTAAACTGTTAAACTACATGGCTAGGATGACCGTGGCAGCAACTCTGGTTGCTGGCTCTGCCCTGCTTGCCTTTTCAACATGGCTCAGGTATCAAGGAGTCACTCTTACCTCCCCAATTCTGGAGTATTAAGCAGTATGCCTATGTTTTTGAGCCCACAGCTGGGCTCCCAAGCCCTCGGGCAGTGGCTAGGAGAAGCCTCTTTGTATTATAACCTGCGAGAAACCGCAGGAGCCCACTATGTTGCCACTGAAGTCTGCTGCAAGCAAGGGGACACATCTCTGTACTGAGTGCCGCAATAAGAGACATGAACTAGGAAGCTGCTCTTAGCTCCATTCTAGAATCTCTTCTTACGTTTTCTCAGGTTTTAAATAGAAACTCATGCTAACACATCTGGGCGTCAAACATAGCCTCAAGTTTCTCCGGATCAATCTCTCCCACCCTCAGTCTCACAGCTGCTTATAAAATAATCACTCAGAGGCTTATATTAATTACAAACTGTATGGCCTGTGGCTTAGGCTTCTTACTAGCTAGCTCTTACAACTTAATTCAACTCATTCCTATTAATCTATGTTTTGTCATGTGGCTTCATGGCATTATCTGTTCTCTCACAGCTTGCTTCTCCTGGCAATAGTTCCCAGTGTCTCCCCTGACTCTGCCTTATTCTCTCTCTATCTCTCTTGGTTTTCCTGCCTGGCTCCATCCTGCCCTGCCATAGGCCACTGCAGCTTTATTTATTAACCAATGGGAGCAACATATATTCACAGCATACAGAAAGGCATCCCACAGCAAAGTAGCTAAGAGTGAATACCAAAGGCAATAACTATGTTTAAGAATAGAGTTTTAAAGGCTAGTGATCAGAAAGAAATGAAGTTATATTTTTTCCTTCTTCTTTTCATGTGTGTGATGTGTATGTGAGTATGTGTTTGCACATCTGTAGGTGTGCACACATGGAAGCCAGCGGTTGATGTTGAGAATTCCCCACACTCATTCATCTACCTCTTCCTCTGAGTGAAGATCTTCAATCAAATCCAGAGTTCAGCAACACAGCTAGTCTTCTTAACCAGCTTGCTCTGGGGATCACCCATCTTTACCTTCCTAGACTGGAATTCCAGGCAGATGGCCCACACACCTGGCACATACATGAGTTGAGAGGATCTGAACTCTAATACTTTTTTGCTTGAATGGTTAAGCACTTTAACCACTGAACCATCTCCCCAGTCCCTGAAGTATATTTCTAAAGACACAAGGATTTGAGCTATACTTTGAAGACTCACACAGTCTTTGAAAACTATTATGCAAAATTATTAAATGTAAAGGAGAATCTGGGCCTGGTGGTACATACCTATAAACTCAAGATTCCAGAGTCAGAAGCAAGAAGGCTGTGAGATTTCTAAGTCATCCTGTGAATTCTAATCCAGCCAGGGTTAAATAGTAAAGCCGTTCTATTTAAAGTCTACATCTGAAGAATGGTCTTCAGTAGAAAGAAGAAGAGGAAGCCAGGCAAAAAGGAGTTTGCATCAAACAATAGGGTAGATGAAAGTAAAAAAAAGCACTGTTAGTCCTTTCAAGAACTCAAATATCAAGATCTGGAGACCAGGAGTTCTCTCTCAGACATCGTAAGTACAACTAATGGACATTGATGAAGCTGTGAAATTATCCTGATAAGCATATATGGAGTTAGAGATATGCTTCTTTAAATAAGTTAGCAATTTAGATATTTATAGAATTTATTGTACTTATAAAGCATACATAGTTTATTTTAATACATTCTCATGTGGAATATTTAATCATTCAAATCAAGTAAGATGCTTTTAAAGCTGACCAACCATTGACAGAGATCATCCATTAAAATTTTTGCTTCGCAGGGTGGTAGTACTTTAATCTCAAAATTCAGGAGGCAGAGGCAAGTGGATCTCTGAGTTCAAGGCCAGTCTGGTCTACAGAGAGTTCCTGGACGCCCAAGACTACACAGAGAAGTGTAGTCTCAAAAAACGAAAATTAAAAAAAAAATGCAATCTAAATGAAATCACCAAATAACAGAAGAGGCAGAGCCACTACTGGACATCTCTCTTCACCAAATGAAGCTTCCATACCAGGAATAGGTTATAATTCATTGAGTTGTTAGCCAAAGGGATCTCATGGGAACCCCAAACAACCAGCTACAGCAAAGGCTATAAGTTGCTCTCCACAAAATTGTAAGTAACACCTACACAACTACTCCTAAGTGTAGGCTGCATGTCCAGCAGTAGATAGCCAACAGAAAATGAATTCAAAGGCATTGTTAACAGTTCCTTGTCTCACAATGTACTGTTAGAGCTTCTTAAAACTTTTATTTGTTTTTACTTTTATTTATATATTTATTTATTCATATTTACTTTATAGGTTTTGTGTATATGTTATTGTTTCCAGCTCTGTGTTTTTGGTGCGATCCCTGAATGTGCGAATGAGTGTGTCTCTGAGTCTATACCTGTTTCTTGAGCCTTTTCTTGGGCTCTTTTCTTTCTGTTTTGTACCATTCTGATTTACTTGTTTTTGTTCTATCTTATTATATAGTTTATTTTATTTAATTATTATCCCTTAGGTGCCTGTTTGTTTTCTAACAAGAAACATAAAGGGGGTGGGTAGAGCTGGGATGAGAGGTAGGGAGAACCTGGGTGGAGTAAAAAGTAGAGAAACCATAATCAGAATATACTGTATGAAAAAAAATTCACTTTCAGTAAAAGAAAAAAATGAAACAAAATTTTTGCTTCATTTTTCCAAAGATTGACAGATAAACATCAAAAGTATTCTTACTAATCCAACAAGAATATCAGTGTTTATGATGAGTCAAGGAAACTGATAATATAAAAGTGATCCTTTCCTGTTTATAGTGAGGAACACAATCATATGAGCTGGTTTGGTGCTCAATACAGCATCTGAAATACCAAAATCAAGGCATTGAAGAGATGGCTCAGTTGTTCTTTCAGAGTAACTGAGTTTGGGTCCTAGCACCCACATCTAATTACAGCTGCCTATAACTCCTACTCCAGAGGATGTGTCACCCTCTTCTTCTGGTCTACACAGACACTCACACAAATGTGCAAATGCCCACATACAAACACATACATACACATAATTAAAAATAAACTTTTAAATTAAAAAAATACTAAAAGTCTGGGGAAGAAATACCAAAAACAGGTACAACAAAATGGCTGTCTGAACATACAGATGAAACAGTAATATATCAAAACTAATATATCAAAGAAAGACAAAGGCTGTAGGTAAGATTGCTACAAAAAGGTAAAGACTTAGATGGTACCACATGTCAGAAGAGGCCTCTGACAAACCAGGATAGACTTGAGCTTGAATACCAAGCACAGTGATGCTTATGGGTTCCAGCTGGAAGGCAGCCATATTCAGATGGGCAGTCTCAGAGGGACTCACCTTCAAAAGGTTAATGGAATTATGACAAGTATAAATGAGAAGGAAGAAAAACCCTGTGATTTGATTAAAGAAAATAAGCATACAGATAAAAAATAGATTGAGTACTATATAGCAAGAATTTCAAGTTCAATGATAGATTGGCATGGTTCATTCTAAGATTTGCAGAGTGAGGTAGATGTGGCTGAAAAAGCTATTGAGGACTATCAATAGCTTGGAATTCCTGAAAAGGGAAGTTGAAGTTTGTTAATTTGTTTCAGCTCCCAGACAATTGTATTAGAACTTAAAAGAAAAACAGGGCAGGCAAGCTGTAAATCTCAACAACTGCTTAGAGAAAAGAGATAAAGAGGGGTGGAAAGCCATGCATTTGAATGAAGCTGGCATGTCGGTCATCGACATGGTCAGGAGAAGGGCTTCAGACAGAGAATGAAAACGTTCAAAGTACCAGAGAAAGCATATTTAGGCTCTGGCCACTAAAAGAAGCAGAAAAGAAGGAAAAGAAAAAGTTATGTTTGTCTATGTAGATCAAAAAAGTGTGCAGACTTCCTCACCCACATGACAGTGGGTGTTGAATTTAATTAACTTAATTAACTGTAACTAATCTAAGAGCTATCATTTACTGAGCACATAATCTTTACACATACTACCTCATCTAACTATCAAAATTACCCTGTTAGGAAGAAAAATATATTACCACCACTTTACAAACTGAGATTTGAAGATGTTGTGCATTTTAGGCAATTTGAAAATGCTAGGTAAGTATTAGAATTTAGATTTAAATCAATAAATCCATAAATTTAAAAACTCCTATCGAAAGTAAACTATATTCCCTTAATTGTAGAGAAAATAGAAATCAAAAAACGTATTTCTAAGAGGCAGACATGGTCAAAACTGCATTTCAGTAAGATAAAATATGTCTGTGTGTTTCTTAGAGAAGTAAATATGGGTTAGGGATGTAGCTCGGTAGGTAACATACTTTCCTAACATGCTTGAAACCTTGGGTTCAATCAACAGAACCACATAAACCCAGTGTGGTGGTACATGTCCATAATCCCAGCTCTTGGAAGGCAGAGGCAGGAGGATCTGACGTTCAGTGTCATCTTCAACCACATGATGAGTTCAAGGCCAGCTTGGCCTATATGAGAATCTGGCAGAAACCAAGAAAGAAGTCTTCTTCTCAAAGTGTCTATTCAGTTCATTTGCCTATTTGTTGATTGGCAGTTTTATTTCCTTGGTATTTAATTTTTGTAATTGTTTTTAAATTCTAGAATGAAGCCTTTTTCCTTTCTGCCAAATTCTCATATAGGCCAAGCTGGCCTCAAACTCACCATGTGGTTGAGGATGACCTTGAATTCTAGATCATCCTGTCTCTACTTCTCAAGAGCTGGTACCTCCAGAGACTTTGCTGTTTGTTTTATATTTCATATTTACAATGTGGTTCAGTATGTACTGTAGTGGGTAGCTGTTCCAGCTTTGACCTGGAAGTACTACCCCCACTGAGGTTTCCAGTAAATGTCATGCCTATGAGGTGGGGCGAGAGAGGAACCCTTAAGACCTGAGATCCGGATGGGCTGGCTCTCTTGGTTCCTGGATCCTGGACGCTGGAGGTAGACAGAGCATAGTTCTCCTGCACTACACCTTTCCCGGACCCTGTCACCTATCCCTTTACTTGTAAATTACCCCACAAAATAAACCTCCCTTTTAACTACATGGAGTTGCCTTAATACTTCTACCAATAATGCACAATGAAGCTCTTTACAATTTCTGTCTTAGGATTCAATTGGAAATACTCCCATACTTTTTTTTTTCCTTTTTCATTTGCTTGTTCTTTTTTCAGTCATGGTTTCATGATGAGTTTCTTGTTATCCTGGACCTTGTTCTGTAAACAAGGCAGTTTTTGAACTCAGAGATGTATTTGCTCTTCCTCCTCAGTCCTGGGATTAATGGAATATAGAAACACCAGCCTGCAAATCATTAACAGCACTGCCTGTATGCTCTTGATGAACTAGACAAATTATTCTACTGATTAAAAGATGTATCTATAAACAGAAATCAATCTCTTTAATGATATTAAAGTTAATTGATATCAGAAAAAAGGAAAAAGGAAGGAAGAAAGGAAGGAAGGATAGAAAGAGGGAGGAAGGGAGGAAGGGAATGAACTGGTTAGTTTCTGTGGGTGTTGAGTCTAAATATGGTTTAACTAGATCTCAGGTCTGTTCAAGGTCTCACAGGGCTGCATTTGAGGTACCAATTTGACTATACTTTACCTAGAGGCTTCCTGAGGAAGAATCTGCTTCCATGCTTATTAATTGGCAAAATTCATATCTTCATGGTCATTGATACAAAATATAGGTATCATCTCAAAGAGAAAAAGACATCACTTATTCTGAGCCATATATGAGTGATATGGCCCCCAAACAGATTCACATTGTTCCATATAACATATTCTGATAGGGAAATAGTTACAAGAACTTTTTATCAACACAGAACAAAAGAAAATCATAAATCAGGGTGAACACATTGATAGGGACATCAGAGCAATCCTAGTTGTAGTTCTAAGATATTATCTGGTGATATTCTTAGCTTTGGAGCTGGTAGAAGTGAGTGTTCTGCTAAACTAAGGAATCCCAGAGGCCGTACATGATAGTTGAAAGGATGCTAGGTCAGATACAGAGCTTAATGTTACGTGACTGTTGAGGAAGCTAAAGATAGACCAAGATAATTTTGACTCTGCATCTACATGCTAACTCCACAAACATCTTCTAGTCAGTCAGTCAGCCTTGTAATAATATTCAACACAGGTATGACTTTTCTCTGGGGAGCTTCAGTTGACATGCTAATATAACCAATTTCTCCATTGTCTTGATAACTCTCTGCTGGGAACACCTCTCATATCCTAGGGGTCACTCTGCAGTCCTTGTTACATGCTCCCTCCTCTCACAGCATTTTTGTTCGTTTTCCCAACACAAGCACAGGAATGTCTGCTGCTTCGAGTCTCTGGGTTAAGCAGAGTTTAAAGCAATCTTCCAAAGGGTTCAATCCGAAGAGGAGACCCACCTAAGAAAATCACCTTTGACTAATACAAAAATTAAAGATCAGGGACCTTAACTGCATCTTCAAAATCTCTTTACATTTGTCATGTAATGTAATTTTAGTGCGATGACACCCTTCAAGTTCATACATCTCATACACTCTGAAGGGAAAGTGATTACCTGGGGATTGCAGCTCAAGGGAGTCAAGAAGTCTCGGTGCACATTACAGAGTCCTGCCTTCCAAGGTTCGACTGCTGATTTGATACAAGGAGGAGACAGACTGGACTAAGCTTTCAGCCTGAGTAATTAAGACGATGTGATGTCATTAACACAAATGACACACAGGAGGAAAAGGAGGTTAATGAGAAAGATAATGAAATTTGCTCAGGAGAACTCATCCTAAGGTACCAGTGGCATGTCCATTTATCCTAAACCAATTGAATTAGTTTGTGTCAACAGTACCTAATGTTTAATTAAGTGGTATGGAAAGGAAGGCATACATCTAGAAGTGATTATATTGTTTGTAAAGTATAAATTTTTTTAAAATATTCTAATAGCCATGGATTTCAGAAACAATTAACAACTTGATTACAGTTTACATTATTCTCCTCTTCCTCCTCTCTTCAACCATGTCTCTGTGTGTATGTGTCTGTGTTTGTGTCTGTCTGTCTGTCTGTCTGTTTAATTGAGTTGTTTTGATAAATGGTCTTTGCAGACTCTGTTATTTCTGAAAAATGGCCAAACATTGTTTTTGCTTCAGGAATGTTTATCCTAAAATGTAACCAGTAATAGCTGAATGAGTTGTTCAGTACGTAGATAAATGAAATACCCAAAATAACCAATGAAATATTAAGGTTACACTAATATACACTGGAATAAGTACTCTAAACTCTCTCTTTAAACCTATTAGCCTGTAGCTTTTAGATTCATGGTGATCACATAGTCTATGGTTCCCATGGTGAAATGCTTAGTATATAGAGAATTAATTTCTGCTAAGTGTCTTCTTGCTGCCAAGTCCCTTGCTAGAAATTTCACATATGCTAGTTCACTTCTTCTTCTTTCAGGAGGAAAGGTATGTTTGTTTGTATTTGTGTATGGTGTTTGTATGTATGTATATATGATGTATGTGAGTAGCACATACACAGAGATCAGAGGACTTTTGGGAGTCCACCTCGTTCTGAGGTAGGCTGTTTTGTTTCTGTCATTACACTGCAGCTGCATATTCCAGACTAGTTAGGTTGTGCGCTTCAGCATGATTCTCCTGTCTCTGTTTCCCATCTTGCTGTAGGAGTGTGCTAGGATTACAGATGCATGCTATTCCAGTCAGCTTTTTATTTGGGTTCAGGGGATCCAAATTCAGGTCATCAGGTGTGCACTGCAAGTGCTTTTACTCATGGAGCCGGCTCCTGGGCTCTATTCCACTTCATTCTAACAATGCTGAACTAAGGTAATAGGTAACGCAGTTGAGGCTGAGCAATTAAACACTTCATCTAAGCTAGAAAGTAGGAATAGCCTGGTTTCAGATCCAAGTGTATTTTATTCCTTATACGTTGTTGCTTCCACTCTTGACCTTTCTTCAGTCCTCAAATTAGGTGCAACCTCCTTAAGATGCCTTCATGACCAGTATCTTAGTCTTCCAACTCTGTGTTAGATGCATGTTACCACCATATCACTAATTAATGTCAATATTGAGTAAGTGCTGAAGGGCCAGGACCATACAGACTGGATTCAAACCAGAAGCCAGTGTTCTTATCCTAGCTTTATACTTCATAAGCTTACAAATCTGCAAAACATACCAATCCCCAAGCTTTTTCAGTAAAATAGGAATAACATAGTTCCAGAGACCCCAGGCTCAAGGGCTGATTTGAGGAAAGACCTAGTGAATATAAGCCCATCATAAGATACTATTCTACACGTTATACTAGATTATAATTGCCTGTTTACTTTTCTGTGTTTGATAATGAATTTTAAAATCATCCTCCAGACAGAGACTTTTGTTTATTTGCATTTATTTGTTTGTTTGTTTGTTTACTTATTTATTAGTATGATTTTCCTCAGAACCTAGAATGGTACCTATGTCCTAGCTAGCAGATATACAGGAACTCCTGCTAAGAAAGGGAAGGAAGGAATGAGAAAAGGGAGCGGAGGAGGGAGAAAGTGAGGGATAAGATTATTATTGCTTTCCCCCAGACACTGCTCAATAAAGGCATGAGAATGCATGCAGAGGAAAATAAGCCATTACTTCTCTGGAATTCTATCTAAGGCTCAGAAGCCTTGGAAAGTTTATGACATCCTTAATGCCAAGTGTGATTAGAAATCCTAATAGTTCAATGGTGCTTAGACAATGGCAAAGCCCAGGCAGTTTTTCAATACAGATCAAAGTTTTTCCCTCTTCTAGAGAAATGATTGCCGCCCTTGGCCCTGCAGCCTAAGAGAAATGTACTAAATATGAGAGACCTCCCTACTAACTCAAAGCTGCCTAAGTGACAGGACTCATTCTCGTTCAACCACTAAGTGCAGAGCTGTAATGAAAAATGCTCAGGGCCCATATCTCTTATCTGATTCATCTCAGTTATACCTTCTACCTCTTTGTCACCTTCAGCTTTTAGCAGATCAGCTTCTGGGAGAAGGACATATCTGGGAGAAGGGTTTGATTGTTTATTATGTGAACCCACTTGAAGCCCTGCATATGAATGAGAGTAAAATGCCCAGACACAAATTTTTAATTAATATAGGATCACACAGTTTGGGCATGCATAGGAACATCGTAATAAAAAAAGGATTGTTCCTATTTCTCATGGTTCTTATAAATAAAGGCAAAGTTCCAGGTAAAATGCAAATAAGGCAAAAGTAACCACAGAGAAGAGAGATGAGCATCAAGATGAAGAGCCCTATTCATTAGTGATGCAAAAATCCATTATTAGAAACACATCTCCCTGGACAGCCTTGTGGATGCTGCATTATTCACCAGCCCCCTGTACTTAGGAAGTGATGGTTAAATATTGAAAATCTGATTGGAAGACGGAAGTGGCTTCCTGCTCTTTCCTGTAATTGCCTTGTCTGAATTTTCCCGTGAACAATGTATCACTGGGATTTCTGACTATGATAGAGTGTACTCCCGTGAGAGCCCTGCCCTGAAGGTTAAGACTCCAACTCCACAGGACCTATCTGACAGAGGACTTCATACATCTCCTCTGCACCTGTCATCCCTTCATCCCCCGCCTCAAGCCCCAGGGTATTCTGTGGGAGAAAGCCTCTCCCCAGCCCACCTCCCTCCACCCTACTGCCTCTTATACATTACGGCAGCCTAATGAGCTGAAAAGACAGTGCCAGCCAGAGCTTCTTATTACAATCACATTCCATTTTCTTCAAATAAACCCCACTCAGAACAAAAGCGGAGCCTTCTGGGCACAGCCTTTGCTGTGGATGTTTAATCATAACATTTTGGTGGAACCCGGGATATTTTGATGATTGCTTTCAAGTAATTGTGATATACATGCTTGGTGGGTGATGTAACTGCACATTGTTGCTGTGCTTTTTGCTCCATTGCTTCATGCAGTGTGGTTTCCTATGACATTATACTTCACAAATGTAGACAGACGCATTTCCCATGACCTTAACCCTGGCAAATAGAATGTTTCTATGTATTTCCCAGTTAACATTTTTAAGATTTTTTTAAACACACCCCCCTGTGCTCTCTCAGTACTTGTACTTTCACACTTTGTTCTTTCACTTAACTATTTTAGATATTTCAGGAGTGACGTAACACTAATGAAACATTAGAATGAGAACGGAATATAAACACATGTAGGCTCCAGTTAGTAAGCGCTTGTTTTAAACATGATGGTCCCGCTTCAGCTTTACCTTCAACTAAAATGATAGGAAACAGCTTCTGAGACACAGAATGTTATCCAAAGGAATGTCAAAGCATAAACATGTAGAATAAGGTGACGTCTAAGTGCAGACTTGAAACTCCAGCAAGAAGAGTTAATGATGTATCATGAAGCCACTCTACAATAAATGTGTCATTATCTTTAAAGAGTTGGTGCCTAAAAGCTGCAATAGCCTGGTCTTCCCCTTTATCTGACTATGAAGCCACTGCCCTGTTCCCATCAAACTCCAGCTCACCATCTTCTAGAAACCTAAAACATGCCTCAGTTAAGTGGCAAAGTTCAGACACTGAGAGATATTTCATGTAGAAATTTTCAAACAATCTATGACCATCAATTCCATGTTGGAAGATTTAGGAATGAGTGACGAAAGATATTGTGGCCAAGTTCCTCTACCAGAAGTTAATGTAACGGTATTGGGAAAAGTCATTTAGGGAGAGCATCTGCCACAAGGATGAATTTCCTCCCTGAGGATGAAAAGAACAAAGAAAAGCAAACAGGTTTGAACCCAAGAATTCCTGAAAGTCAATCAAGGAATAGTTTTTAAATTTATTCTGGCTGCCAACTACTTATACATCAAAAGCTTACTTAGTGTTATATGCAAGACTATTATCAATATGATTCAGGGGAAAATTCACTAGAGTATTTTAAAGATCTTCAATATAAAAAAATGGCTTTACTAAAGAGGTGGAGTCCAATGTACCCCAAGAGAGGCAGCGATGTGAAGAGAGATACCATGTTATGTCTGACTTTGTAACACTCTATGAATGTTCCAGTCACTAGTTACTCCAATCTCTTTGCAAAACTGTTACTATTGGACATAAATACAGTAGCAAATCAAGTACATTAATACAACATTACATAAAATTATCCATTCACATGTGTCACTTGAGCAGAGATTTCACAACTATGGCTGAGCTTCCTCTAGTTTAAAAAAAAAATCTTCTAGGAAAAGAAGTGTTTTGTTTTGTTTTTTAACCTTTCCCCCACCTTCACTTGGAACTATGAGTTCTCTAAAGAAAGTGGAAGTTTGGACTGTCCCTCTTTCTGTAAAGATTCCTGCTGGGTTGTTTTGTTTTTCTAATGTCCAGTTAACTTTATGAAGCTTTTAAAAGTTGGCATTATAAATAAAATATCTAGAACATTTTCTCAGATACAATTAACAAGATCAGATCTTTGTCCATTAGTTGGAAATGGGATGTCAGTGGTCCAAGTTGAGTCAGTAAGGTCCTTATCCCTCCCAGCATCAAATTATCTCTGCTGCTGACTGGCTCGTGTATGGAGGGGCTCTGTCAATCCTGCCTGAGAACTGATTTTCACTCATTTTTAATCTTTTCGGCTTTGATGATGTCACTTACAGACTCTGTTACCACCCAGTTGGTATCTTTGGGGTTGGAAAACGGCTAGACAATTTTGTTAGCTTCTCAATTTTAAAAGGATGCTTAAAAATACAGTCTATCAGCAAACATCCTACTTCAAGTTCCTTCATTGTTTCAAGTAACTGCTTTCTGATTTTTGTCTTTCTTTCTAGGGTCTCAGGAAAGAAAACGAAATTTGAGCAGCTGGAGTATCCTTCCTGTGTGCCCGCCAGCATAAGCACTCTTCCCACGCGTTGTCACCAACACTGTGCAACACTGAAGAATGCGGACGCTGATACTGGTGAGTTACCCACACGCCAGTGGGTAGATCCACACCCGTGCCCAGCCTGGTTAAACCCAGTGGTCACAAAACAAAGACAAGACGACATGATAATGGAAGGGGCACTCATTAGGAAGAGATTGGAGTTGGTGGCGGCTAGAGGGGGAGAAGAGGGGTTGGGGTGGTGAGTGTGACCGGAATGTACGATGAACATATCTGAAATCGTAAAAGGATGATTTTTTTTAAGAGCACTGGTTTTGAAAACGGGCAGGCTTAAAACTGGAACATACTATTATTATTATTATTATTATTATTATTATTATTATTATTACTAAGAGATTTTCAATTCATTTTACATACCAACCACAGATTCCCCTCTCCTCCCTCCTCCCACCTCCCAGCCTTCACCTCCAACCCATCCCCCATTCCCACCTCCTCCAAGGCAAGGTCTCCCATAGGGAGTACCAGCAGAGCCTGGTACATTCAGTTGAGGCAGGTCCAAGCCCCTCCTTCCTGCACCAAGGCTGCACAAAGTGTTCCACCATAGGCACTGGGCTCCAAAAAGCTGGCTCATGCATCAGGGACTGGTCCTGATCCCAATGCCTGGGGGGCCTCCTAAACAGTTCAAGCTAAAGAACTGTCTCACCTATCCACAGGGCCTAGTCCAATACCGTGGGAACACCTCATCTATTGGTCCATAGTTCATGCATTTCCACTAGTTTGGTTGACTGTCTCTGTACATTTTCCCATCATGATCTCAATGTCCCTTGCTCATAGAATCCCTCCTCTCTCTCCTCGATTGGACTCCGGGAGCTCAGCCTGGCACCCGGCAGTGAATCTCTGCATCTGCTTCCATCAGTCACTGGATGAGGGCTCCATGATGACAGTTAGGGTATTCAGCCACCTGATCACTGGAGTAGGCCAATTCAGGCACCCTCTTGACTAACTGGAACATTCTTAAGTTTGGTGTAGCTGATTTTTTTTAAAAGAATTTTATCTTGTAATTTTGAAACAGTTTTAGACTTACCAGAAAGTCTGCAAATAGTACAGATAGTCTCTGTTCATCTCAGTTCTAATAAGAGCCTCTTTTTTGAGGGGGGGAAGGGTTTATTTGGTTTACAATTCAGCATTACTGTCAGGACAGGAACTCAAACAATGCAGAATACAGGAGGCAGGAGCTGATGTAGAGGCCAGGGAGGGGAGCTGTTTACTGGCTTGCTCCCCATGGCTTGCTCAGCCCACCTTCTTACGGAAACCAGGACCAGAAGCCCAGGGATGGCACCACCCACCATGGGCTGGGCCCACCCTCATTGATCACTAAATGAAAAAATACCTTACAGCTGAATCTCACAGAGACATTTCCTCAGCTGAGGTTCCTTTCTTTGGTGACTCTAGCTTATGTCAAGTTGACACACAAACCACCCAGTATAGGTCAAAATTTTTCAAAAAAAAATGTAAAGGACATATGTGAAATTAAAAGGCACAATTATTTATTGTGTTATATGAAAAAATGGCATTTATGAACAAACTTTGGCCCAGTTCTTGGACTGGAAAGATGGCTTAGTGGTTAAGAGTACTAGCTGTTCTTCAAGAGGTCCTGAGTTCAATTCCAAGCAACCATATGGTGGCTTACAACCATCTGTAATAGGATCTGATACCCTCTTCTGTTATGCAGGCATACATGCAAATAGAGCAGTCATATAAATAATAAGAGCATCTTAGACCAAGTAGTTTCAGAACAAAAAACTGACATTGATGCAATACATTCTCGAGAATATAGTTCTTGAGATTTTTCCCAAGTTTTCTACAAATTAGTTTTGAGTGCTGTGTGTGATTATTTTTATAACTGGTGTGACCACTGGGATATAACATCAGAATCTACAAATATTTTATCACTATAAAGAAATTCCCTTAAGGTACATGGCTTTTCATTTCTTTAGGAAAAACACTCATTAGAGATATTCATTATGTGACATGCTCTTCATGTTTAACTTGAAAAAGAAATTGTCAATCTGCTTTTCAAAGTGCTAACACATTTTACATCCCATGTCAACAGTTAGCATTAGCACACAGCCTTTTGTATTTTGATTGTTTGACTATGTGTGTGATAATAGGACTTGTAACCTTAATGTACATTTCCCCAGAGGACAATTATGGGGAATGGGTTTTCATTTGTTTACTTCCTGTTTGCTCCCTGACATTGAAAAATTAGCACAAGAGCTGAGCAGAGAGGCGTGACTAGTCCCTGTGAGATATAACAAGACTAAACTGAGGAAGTAGAAATGTTTATAAAGTAAGTTATTTTTTAATGTGTTTGAGAAGGGCCTTGTGTATGGGCTCAATGTGTCATCTGGACTTAATGTTATCATGGAGTAGTTATTAAGAGACTGAAGCAGGGTAAGTGGCAGAGTGCAACCAGAAGGACCTTACATGGAGACAACTGCTACCGCTTTGGCTTGTGTGTCAGGGCCCAGTGCTGGGGCCACTCAGCACAAGGAACATAAAGAAAGAATTCAGGTTCTAAATGAATTCAGTTTTCAGATCTTGTGCAGCAACTGGGTAGATAGATCCACTGGGTAGGCCCAACAAATGGTAGATTTCTGAACAAAAACTATAAAATTGAGAGTAAATAGAGATGGAACTCCAGGAGAGAGAAAAGAGTGTTGTCATGTCTTTCTACATCAAAAATGTACTGGGCTGGAGAGATGGTTCAGTGGGTAAGGGCACTGGCTGCTCTTTCAGAGGACCTGGGTTCAATTCCCAGCACCCACATGGTGGCTCAAAAAAATCTGTAACTCCAGCTCCAGGAGATCCTACACCCTTTTCAGGCCTCTGTGGACACCAGGCTCACACTGTGGTATATAGACACATGCAGGTAAAACATCCATACATATAAAATGTAAAAACAGTAATAAAAAACTAATTAAATAGAAGTCTACCAGTCTGCTGACATATGTAAATAAAAAGCACAAACTTGGCATTTTTAGGAAATATAATGAATCTAGTAGGCTTGATGGTACACACCTTTAATCCCAATACTCTGGAGGCAGAGAAAGAGGCAAACTTGCAAGGCTCTGCAAGTTTGAGGCCAGCCTGGTCTACATAGTGAGTTCCAGGCCAGCCAGGAACATAATGAGGCCCTGTTCCAAAAGGGGATGGTGGTGGAATATATATATATATACTATATAGGAGATATATACATATATATTGTTCTTCCTTTGCCACTACTACATCTTGAGATGGCCCAGCACATACTGACAAAAGAATAAAATAAACCATAAGAACTTGAATTTGCATCTCAAATATACAACTGCTTGCAAAAAGGTTATTCTGCTGTGCTGTCCAAGGGCCTGTGCTGCTGCCGAGGGCCATGATGGTGTCCATGGCCTATGCAGTTGCCAGAGATCATGTGGATATCCATGGTCTATGCCATCAACAGAAACTATGTGGAAGTCCATGATCCATGCTTCCACTAACCACAAATGGCAAGGAAGCTGCTTTTTCAGTGGTATTGATGACTGAAGAACTGCAGTTGAGAAATAGGGACGTAGAAGGCTTCTGTGACAACCCCCACCCTCACCCCACCCTACCCCCCAAAAAGTAACAGCCTAGACAGGAAGCCATTGAAGAGAACTCTTAAAATTTGTGGTCAGAGCTTTGGACCTGCCTCAACTGAATGTACCAGGCTTTGCTGACTCCCCACGGGAAGCCTTACCTTTTTGGAGGAGGGTGGGTTAGGGGGAGGTACGGGGGGAGTGGAAGGAGCAATGAGAGTGGAATCTGTGGTAGGTATGTAAAATGAATCAAAAAATTCTTAATAAAGAAAAAAATCAAATATAACAGAAAAGAAGAATTTAGAGGATATTTTCCCTTAAAGACTTCTCTCGTGCCAGAACTGGAAAGTGTGCTTAACTCTGTAATTTGTATGTTCTCTGACCTGTAATGAACTTCAGTTCTAATAGGCAGATTGCTCTAAGAAAAAGAATTATTAAACAAAGTAATCGTGTTTTGAGCGAAATGTTGAAGGTTTTGATGATCCTTATGGCATGATTTGTTCCACTTTCCAATGTAGTTTTATATTTCTCTTTTTATAATTGCCATTTAGGTGCTAAGAACCAAGACTTTTGCAGGCATTTTTGGTGGCCCATTCTTTCTGTCTTCTGGGAGAATCAGATTCGGCTTGGGTACTCAGATCATTTTCTATGCTCTAGTTTGGCAGTATGTACGTCTTGACTGGTAGGTGCCCGTGCTATATCCATTGTCCAGAATTTTGAATATCATTCCTTACTTGTTGATCCTCTATACAGCTATGTTCTCAGTGAAGAAACTTCTCCTCACTGCCAAGAATGAACAGGAATTTGTCCAGGCTAATCAAAATGACCTTCTTCTTCTTCTTCTTGCCAATGACTGGTTTAAGCATTAGTAAGTAGTCCCATCCTGGCCAGTGAGATGAAAGGACAAAAACCGTGAAAAAAACTTCTAGGAAAAAATACATTTCATTATAAAAAGATACTTAAATGGCTTCTCAGTAAAGGTGACAAATTAATTTGGCCTCTATTCATCACTAGTCTTTTGAAGAGTCCACTAAAACAGCAAAGAAGTTTCCTTTTAGGGAAAAAATAATAACAAAAAATAAAGAAAAAGAAACCAACAACATTTTGAAAGTCCTAAATTGTACTTATACCATTCATTTAACAATGCAATGCAATTTTCTAATCCTTGAATGTTATTATTACCAACTATTAGGATATAAAGAAATGAAAGTTAGTAGTTAGACATTATAATAGAACTTGTAGTCATATTAGGTATGTTTTCAAGATTGAGCAGATATATTTTAGATAGACAGGTCATCTTCAAACCCTTCAGAGATCTACAGAATATGGCATTTAAAATGTTTTAATAACTTAGAAAATTTTTCTTTTTTGTTATGACTATGAGACATGCCAGCTCCTGGCAGTACCAATCTACTTCAGAGAGAATATGGTCATTGAAAAAACTGCATATGGAATGGCAAATGTTAGCCACTGGACAACAAAGTATCCTCGAATCAACTGCTGACAACAGGACAAAATGGACAGACAGGACACAAAACAAAGGACTACTGATTCTTGCCAAAACAAGTGTGGTTATGGCTTTATCAAAAGGCATCTTCTGAGGCCAGGACAACATGGCACCATCCCTGAAGTGGCCTTCACAATCCAGAAAAGGTACAGTGCCCTTTTCTTCGAAGGCAGCTGAACAGGCAATGGGCCAATGGCTTCTGATGTGCAATGGAACAGCAGCTGAAACAGTTATTCTTGAAGAGTAACTAAGCTCACGCCTCTCAATAGCAGACTGGCATTTAATAGAGGGATGTGAAGAAGAACGGGATGCTGAGATGAAGCCACATATACACAGCCAAGAAGAATGGACAGCTGAATTCAAAAACCATCAACAATTTCCAGAATGTAAAATCCTGAATCATGACAGGACACTAGTGGAATTCAGGTGTTTCTGGTACATGGACTGCTCTCACCCAATGTGAGGTCGAACTATTGACCTTGTGTACATCCTACTTCACAAATGAGTCTGTCAGATACGCTAAACCTATAGGCTGAAAATGATGCCCCAGCACTGCAGAGAAACCTCAGGTGACTGTCCAGGCAGCTGGCTGTTTCTGTCAATTCACATTTTTTTTTTTGGAAGTTGCTGGCATGCACTTCTTGTTTTTATTTTTGTTAAGTAATATTATTTCCTTCTTGGGTCTCTGAGGGAGTTGAAGTTTAGCTAGTTATAGTTGAAGATTAGTTAGGACAGAAGTGAATTAGGTACATTTTGGACTTACCAAAATAGGATAGATAATGGAATTATTTTCTCTGAATTTGTCAAATACAAATGGACTAGACATTGTTTGGGTATTTATTGCTTGTATATATGGTATATAGTTATTGTACTTTTGTATATAGTTTTTCTTATATTAGTTACAATTTGCCTTTTTTACTTTTTATTAAAATAGAAAAGGGGAAATATAGTGATATTTTATTTGTACTGAAATGTGATTTGTATGTTAATAAATAAAGTTGCCCAGGGGTCAGAGCTATTAGCAAAGCCATAGGGAAAGCCGGGTGGTGGTGGTGCACGCCTTTAATCCCAGCACTTGGTAGGCAGAGCTAGGTAGATCCCTGTGTGGTCAAGGATACAGCCAGCATTGGAGACACACGCCTTTAATCTCAATACCAACCATGGAAGACCTGGAGTTCTGTACAGACAGGCAGTGACGAGGCAGTCATGTGGTTGGGTTTACAACCAATGAGAAGGCAGAACAGAAAGTCTTTATAAAGACAAACACACAGGAAGTAGTTCTCTTGGCTGAAGAGGATCGCTGAAGCAGGAAGGGTAAGGCTCTTAGCTCTGACCCCTTGGGCTTTTATCTTTACATTGGCTCTGTGTTTCTTATTTAATAAGACAGTTACTTCTACAATAAAGCACTCAAAAGGGAG
>CABHPH010129380.1:0-22796 GCA_902168325.1 Peromyscus nudipes
TTTTTTTTTCATTCAATCAGTCCTTTGATTCTCATAATAAACTTGGGAGTCAGTTAGTCAATATAGAGTATACAATAGGTGAGATTTTGATTTTAATATGCTATTGGAGAACATGTGCTTATTCTGTACATTTATATAAACTAAATTAATTCATATGATCAAGGGATGGGATAAAAGACCCTGAATCCTGTACTTAAAGCAAAATTTTGAAGTGTTGGGATTTTTTTCTAAGTGAATAAAAAAGTACCTCATATTCTCACTCACAAATGTCCCAGACAACTAATGCTAGAGACCAGGCAAAGTAGAACATGGTATAGATAACTGTGAAACTATTTTATTAGACTCATTGTTAGAAAATTCTGCTTTATGTATCTGAATGCACATGCAGTCTATACATTGGTAAGTTTTTTTAATGGCTTCTGTATCTGTTTGGTGTTCTACAATGCTGTGCTAATCCAAGATGCACTACCATGTATCCAACTCTGCGTTTAAAGGTCTATTTGGTGGGTCTCTGAGAGAAACACCATCTGTTTCATCATGTGTGTATGTCATGTTAAATGTTTGCATCTGTACTTGCATATTTCTTACCCACTTTCCTGGTATGGCTTTAGTATGCTTCATAGAAAAGACAGTTTATAGTGTATTTGATTACACAGCTAGACATAACAGTTTAGCACAATATGCTGTAATCAGAACTACTCAGAAAAGCAATTTAGTCCTGATCTTGTCAAATTAAGTGTGTATTGAATGTATAACTCACCCTCTTCTTTTGGAGAGCTATTTTGAGGCAGCAGCAAGAAAAAGAAAGCTATTACTTATTGTCATAATTTTCTCTTAAGGAAGAGATTGGTAGAATCAGTTTAACTGTCATGGGACTAATTTTCAATAATCTATTTTTTTGTGAGTGTAGAAATAGTGGGTAGTGTGGATAATGCTATCAAGACAAGATGAAATAAGCTTGGAAAGAAATCTAGCAGCATAAAAGGAGTTGATATACAAACTGAAAGTTATACACATGGGTGGGGGATCATTAACAGAAGAAGAGAAATAAAGCAGGCCAATCACATGGAGGAATATACTCTATCTCTACCTCTCCCAGGCTTCTTGCTGTGGTGATTTATCAAAATTGGTGTTATGGTATCCATACTCTCAGAATTATGACTTACCTCCTATGAGCTTCCTATAGAGTAAACAAAAGAATACTTGTCCTTTAAACATAATCTCTCAGCTAGTATAGATATTATGAAACTAGAGAGAGAAAATACTGGGGGCAGAAATATCTCTGCCTCCCAAGTGATAGGATTAAAGGTGTTTGTGTGCCACCATTTTCTGGTGTCTATGTCTGTCTACTGGCTGTTCTGTTATCTGACCCCAGATAAGTTTATTAGGGTGCACAATATATTGGGGGACACAATATCACCACACAGAGGAGCTATTGGTAGTTGATGATTAATGAGGGAAAGAGTCATTCTCATTTGCGTATGCATCCATTGGTATCAGTGGATAATCATACACCCATGTGCATGTGGACATTACTAATTGAACTCAGCAGGTTATTAATAAAAAATTGTAAAATAAATAAAAAGAAGATATAAACCTTAGAGGAAGATGAGATGCAAGGCACAAAGGGGAGTGGGAGTGTAGTGGTGTATGGATATGATTAACATACATTGTATCAATGTGCAGACCTTAAAATGAATAAAAATTATTTTAAAAATGAAAGCTAGAAGTTAAGAGGGAGTTGTGTTTCAGGGGTGGAGTGAGCTGGAGGGAGGAGGTACTGGGAGAGAGATATCATAAACATACATCATATAAATGCAATTATTTAAAGAATAATTTAAAAGGTTAAGAATTCCTCATGCAATGGGAGAGCAGTGCGCACCTTCCATGTGATGAGGGGAAGATTCTTCCCCTCAGTTCTCGCCACCTGCAGCAGGTGGGAGGGTCCAACCCCTCACCAGCTGCAGCACTTAGGAGAATGTGTCCAGTGTCTTACTTGGAGACCACAAGCAGAGTTGACCCTGGAAACATGGGCACAGGTGAGTTAGCCCTGAGGGTGTGAGAGGGGAATGGCTGGTGCCACCCCCCTTGTCTGTGGTCTAGTAGTGGAGGTGAGGGAAAGATGCCCTCCCCCCTTGTCCCTACCACCATCTCTAGCTGACAAGGGAACTGAGCCTCCCTTTACCAACTGCAACACCTGGGAAAGCAGGCCCTGCACCTCACCTGGGCGCAGTACAGTAGAGCTGACCCAACTAACCAGGTATGGATGAACTGTGAACATGGGAGATCTGGCCCCACCCCTCATCTGCCATATGATGACGTTAGTGAGGAGAGATGCTCACCCCCATCCCTACCACCTGTGGCAGGTGGGAGAGCTGTCCCTTCCCCTCACTAGCTACAGCACTTGGCAGAGTGGCCCCTGTACCTTTTTTGGGCAATACAGTAGAGCCGGCCCTGATGGTATGGGTGTGGAAGAGCCGACCATGAGGATGTGAAAACAGGAGAACTGGCCTCACTCTTGCTAATTCCTGCAAGGGGTGAACTAGCTAGGGTAATGCTGGAGAGCTCATCTTGGTGATGAGGACAATGGAAAGCTGGTGGTCTGACCAAGCCTGCAGCTACCAGGTCCAGAACTGGGGTTATGAGTTGGCCCATCCCAGCATCCACTCCATCTGTTATCTGCTGGAGCAAGTGAAAGGGCTGGTCCTGCAGATCTAAAGCTTCAGGATCTCCATGACACAGGGCAACAACAGGATATCCAAGAGAAATCCCAGTGAGGGTCCAGCATTGATAGTGTAGCAGAAACCAGAGAATTCAAACCAGACCAATGACTCTTGGCAAGGCAAACTTGCAAGTAAAGATATATGGATCAAAAGGGGGGGAAAGAATCCATCTTGTTATAATAATGGATGGTTATTGATATTGGTATGGTAATTTATGTAGTTCAATTCATGGATTAAACTACATTCTATAATTGATTTTTCTTCTGAAAACTTTCATATATGTGTACATATGAGTGAAACTCTGTATATATAAATATTCAATATATAGGCCAACAAAATAGAAGATAAAAATAAAACCATAAATATCTTTGGATGTAAGCAAATAATGACACACTCACAATTTTCTTATTCAAATTTTATTAAAGTTCCAGATTATCTATATTATAAGGATTCAGAAAGTTGGAATTCTCACAAACGTAAAAATATTTGTCCTTATGGATGATCTTTTACATATGAGCATATTGGCAGCATTCAATGGGAAAATAAATTTAAAAAAAACATACATACAAGTGCATGAAGTTGGGGAGGTAGATGAGTTGGAAGTGACTGAATGGAATTAAAAGGGGAGTTGAGCATGGATTTGCTTAACTCTGAAGCACTATAATGATGATGCTTCTAGAGTAAACAGAAAAAAACAATTGTGAAAAATGTATTCAGGTGGGTATTAGTTAAGAATATCATAGTTATCTTAGCATGTGTTCTAATTTCACAGTAAATGCAGTAGACACTTGCTACTTAAATCTGTTAGGCAAAGATACAAGATTGTATTGATCACCCTTATCCTTTCTCTTCTAGATGCTGCAGGTATTGATAATTGCACTGAAATTTGGTCCAATTATATCTATGCTTTCAAATGAAAAAATGTAGGTACCACTTAATGTGAGATTTGAATGTTATAATACTAATTGTATAGCACCATTTTATAGATTCTTAATATACCAAAATTCTGAGTTTTAATCATATATTGAAATATCTGCTATTTCTTACAAGGAGCAAGAAACTTTTAATATGCTGTTTAATAGATGTTTATGTCCACAAATATGAACACACACACACACATATATGTGTGTGTGTATACTAATATATATTCATATACATGTATGTATACTAATAAATATGAAAAATAAATATTTTATGAAAGGTCAATAGCTGAAGAGGAGAAAATTAAACTGGGCAATTATTGAATATTCCAAGACATTCTCATTGTAAAAAATGTTGTAGCAAATGGAAAAATAGTCTTGATTTGTGCTAATCCTAGTGTCAAGTACATATCTTATTACCATCCCACAGGTTTCCTTTATTTAATAAGTAGTGTGACCTTTTTTCCATATTCAGCTATATGAAATTGCTTATAATTAGAAATCAGGTAGTCACTAGCTTTTTCTAATAAATTCAAAGCTATTTTTGAGCAATAGGACAAAGAGTGGGTATTTCATGTTAGCCCAAAATATGTGCCATCTGAAAGTAAATTGACAATTGTATTTAGCATCTTCATCTCAAATTGTCTATAAATATAAGAGCCTTTAACTTCTTTTTCCTATAAAATAATTATTCACAGAGGATTGTATATTTTAAATTTATTTTTCTATTATTTTTGTGATTGTTTTGCCTGCATGTGTACACATACATAGGATGAGCTGGTCTGATGCTGCCAGAGGCCTGAAGAGAGCCCTGAATTCCATAGAACTGGAGGTACAGATAGTTGTTAGCCATCAAATGGGTGTTGTTTATTGAACTCATGCCCTATGCAGGAGCAAGAAGTGTTCTTAATGACTGAGACATCTTTAGATCCCAACGCATTTAGTTTTTAATGTTCATTAAAATGATCATTTATTTTTGTCTTTATAGTAAACCTACATTTAGAACACTGAAGATGGAAAATAATGTCTTGAACAATTGACGTGTTAATAATTTCTTGCATAAATTTGTGTTTTACAAATTCTTCTACACTGTTATTACATATCAGATCCATTTTGTAGGATCATTTAAAGTCACGCTTGTACTGTTAAAAGATGGGCAATTTGTTTTACAGATTGATGATTCTCTTCAGAAGTGCTTCTTCTCAACTTTGAATATTTGAAATGCAATCCCTGACATTGAAGTATAACACCTTCCTCTTGTTCATTTTCTTGAACAAATCTGTTGCCCTCTATCTAAAGGAAAGCCAGTAAGTGTGCAGCCAGGTTAAACTCTGTTGTATCCCTGCAAACTGTTTCCCTGAAGCAAAGCCAGTAAATAACTGCTGCCTTCTCTGGCATGGTGTCTGTTTAAGTGGAGGCATCTATGAATTCTATCATGTATTCTCCTGGTTTCCATGAAAGAAAGAACTGGATCTATGACAAACAATGGTACTACATGGATGGCACTGATATTTTTCAGAGTGAGCTTAGTGATTGAATGATTTTCTGAGCACAAGTTGGACCATTTTAGAAGTTGCTTGGACTATTTTAGGTGACAAGAGGACCGTTTAGTGCAATGAAGCAGCAATTTGCTACTGGCCTACGATGTTTAATGAAGCTTAGAAAGCCAATGACAGATTTGAATGGACTATGTACCCAAATTAGTTTTAACATAAAAATATCAATCAATGAAAGACATGTGGCATCTTCTTAGGAGGCAATAAAAAATTAAAAAAGAACACCAATGGTTAATAAGAAACCTGAGAAGAAATTGAAACAGTAAACAAATTTACAAAGTCAAGCAGAATTTCTCATAAATGTATATTATACCTATATTGTACATACTATGAAATATATTAAATTCACATATTCATTTACAAATATGACTGAATTTGTAGCCCAACAGATACAAATTTAATTTAAATTTTCAATTATAGTTATGGTTATAAATTGTATAATTCCTTATGATAAACTGCTCTAGTTGATACTTTTCAGACAATTTATGAAGGAATAAAACTAGAATATAACATATATAGTTAAATACTGAATTATATATTTTCCTAGATTCATATTATTAGTGAGATTCATATTAAAAAGTTATCAAAATGCATGTACAGAAGCATAAAATGTAGGTACAATATTTGCATTTAAAATAATTTACTGTTTAAGGATAGAGGAGAGGAGGAAGAAAAGAGAAAAAGAAGCTGACTGCAAGAGAGAGTCAGAGTACTAGAGGCAATAGAGAGAATTATCTATGTGGTGAATTTGCTAATAGTGATTGTAGGTCAGTCTTTAACTTTCCAATTTGCTCCTTCACTCTTGCAAACATGTGTCAATGAAAGTGGGAATTCTGTGGATAAAAACTCATATCCATTATCATTCGAGGAATGGAGTCACCAGAAGGACACCTGAAAAAAATTAAGGTAGAATATTTAATCATTACTCTCCCTTTTCACATGGTTGACTGTACCCAAGGTATCCTCCTTATATTGTGGTGGTGCTCTAAGATGCCTCCACTGAAGTCACGTTATTCACACAGCGTGACTGCCTGTTCCCTAAAACTGACTTAATCTGTATTGTGGTAAAATGTGACTCTTTCCCTTCCCTCTTCAGAGGAGGCGTAATTAAGAACTTCCCCCTCTTTTACATAACTTGTGGTGGGACAAACCATTCCCACATGCATGCATATATTTTGGTTGCACTCTTCAAAACTATTATTTGACTAATCCTTCATTACATAATATCTGACTGGGATCACTATGTAATTCTCACCAGGACTCAGAAATACCTAAGTAAGTTTTCTATTCACCACAGAAAGAGTAGAATTTGCATTTAGAAGTAATTAAAATCTCATGGTGACAACTGTCAAAAAACCAAATGTGGCCCATGGAAGCCTTGCTAAACTTCAAGTCAGGTTCACTAAACAGCACGCTGAATGAAATCTTAAATTGCTACTGAAGACCCTAAATATTACGTCTGATATTACTATGTGCTTTTTCATAAGAAATTAAATTAAGTGGAAGTTGCAGGCAGTGCTTCCTCAAATTCTTATTCTTTCCATCCAATACTTAAAATTGTACTGCCGTTCATGATGAAAACTTAGCCTTTTATTACTCTGTCACTAGTGTGCTTTTTCCTTGTTATGAGAAAGCACCAGGGCCAGGAACGAGCTTTGGAAGAGTTTACTAAGGCTTCCTGTTCAGGGGATTAGAGTCAACAACGGCAAAGGAGGTGTGGCAGTAGGGGCAGAAAGCTGGCTGGCCACATCTGTCATCAATCAGGAGAAGCAAAGAGAGTGAACTGAAAGTAGAGTGAGGCTACAAACTCCCAGTGCTGTCTTCTAGACATACTTCCTCCATCAAGGCTCCACGTCCTAAGTTTCAAAGCCTTCCCAAATAACAGCATCAACTGGGGTGCAATCGTTCATATATATGGCCTAGGAGACAATTCAAATTTGAACCACAACAGTCTGACTGGATGGGACTAGCCATCTCTGCTTTCTCGTTTGCACTTGTCCATGCCCAGTTATTTATTTCCAACTCGGTGGCCAACTCCTTTTACAGCTTTCTTCTTCAATGGTCCATGTGAAAGTTTTATAAAAGTTATAAAACTTGCCCTTTCTCATGAATACCAGGCAAAGGATGGGAGCAAATACTCGCCATATGTCATTTCTCAGTTCCTGATTTATTGTTACTTTTTCTTACCACTATTCCATAGCATGCATTAAGATAATTTATGCTGGGCATTGGTGGTGCACGCCTTTAATCCCAGCACTCGGGAGGCAGAGGCAGGCGGATCTCTGTGAGTTCGAGGCCAGCCTGGGCTACCAAGTGAGTTCCAGGAAAGGCGCAAAGCTACACAGAGAAACCCTGTCTCGAAAAACAAAAACAAAAACAAAAAAAGATAATTTATGATTTTTTTAACTTGTGAAGATTTTTGAAAGTTTTATGGAGTGAATCTAATTAGTTAAATTCTCTCTCTCTCTCTCTCTCTCTCTCCCTCTCTCTCTCTCTCTCTTAGAACAAAGACAGTCTGAATTTTGGATGTGATATATTTGAATAATAACCTTGAAGGTAAAATGGGCTTACTCTGAAAAATAAAATCTATGAAATATGAATTTCCCATTAAAACTGGATTACAGGATAGTATGTTTCCTATCAGTTAAATTATTCTAAAAATTAACAAACAGAATTAAATATGAATCAGAAACATATGTAACAACATGAATACTAGAATATAAAATACATTAAAAATCTGCTTTTTTTTCTATTTCTGTTCCATTTTACATTTGACCGCATCTTTTGGGTTAATTATACATTTTAAGAATTTCATGAAATGTATGGTGTTTGTATTATAGCTCTGAATTTTTAAAAGTATTTATTTAAAGTTTTATATAAGTGTGTGTGTGTGTGTGTGTGTGTGTGTGTAAATGTGTGGATGTGTGCAACTACTGACTAAACCTATAAACAAAAGCTTGCTAGGCGAACACTCTAGCACTGTGCTACATCTCAGACTAAAGATGTCAATATAATCTTTTAAACTTCACAGTTACTGTGGGGTGGTCTTTTTGTGTGCTGTGAATATGTGTTGCTACTATTGGTTAATACAGAAGCTGTTTTGGCCTACAGCAACTCAGGACACAGCTGGGTTGGAAATCCAAGAGAGATACAGGGAGAATAAAGGCAGAGTGGGGGAGATGCTGGGAGCCACTGAGGAAGCAAGATATAATAAACACAGGTAAAGCCATGAGACACATGGCAATACATAGATTAATAGAAATGGATTAATCTAAGATGTAATCACTACTTAGCAATAAGCCTGAGCCATAGACCAAATAGTTTATAATTAACATTAAGGCCTTGAGTGATTGTTTTATAAAAATGGCTGCTGCCTGGGCAGGACCTGGTGGAACCTGGAAACTTTGGTCAACAATTGGCGCCCAGACAGTTGGCAAGAATTTCTGCATAAAACCTCAGAACTTAAAAGAATAGATATTAAAATGGAGTCAAGAGCAAGCAGCTTCCTAGTTCATATCACTCATTATGGGCTGTGGTACAGCGATGCACCCCCTGTCTGTGGTGGGCTTCTGCAGCAACATGGAGGACTAGATAGTCTCTCACAGGCTATGTGATACAAAAAAGCTTCTTCTAGCTGCTGCCTGCAGGTTTGGGAGCAAAGCTATAGGCTTAAAAAATAGATCTCTAGGCTACTTAATATTGCTTCCCAGAACTGAGGAGGTAAGACTGACTCATTGGTACTTGTGCCATGTTGAAAAGCTGAGCAGGGTAGAGCCAGCAGCCAGTGCTGATGCTTAGGTACTAGCCATGATGCTTAGCAGTTTAAAAACTATCCTGGTCAGAAAGGAATTAAAGAAACACAATAAAGATTCAGATGGGGAAAAAACTCTAAATGGGTTATAGTATGTTTAAAAATATACATAGGCTTGGGAGAAAAAAGAAAAAGGATAGAGAAAGTCCTTAAAAAATAGAGTAGTTAAAAAAAAGTTACATAAAGATTAAAAATACACAGAGTCTGGATACTGTATACTATTGTGTTGTCTTTGGGATTTTTTTTTAACTTCAGAGAAACATTTGATTGTAGAGGCTGCTAAGTTAAACCAACATATATATCTTAAAGGTATCTCGACTTCAAAATTTTGGTCTTAGGATATGTTGCTTTGGAAAAGAAGTTCTGCTTTTGTTTCCATAGAAGATGAGAAGCTGTGGATTCCTTCCAGGTTAATATGATTCCAGGACCCACCAAGATGTCTCCAATGGGAGTGATGGTCCAGATGATCCAACATCCAGAACAACTTCAAAACAACTGGCTGAGATGATGCAGGCTCACAGACTACTCCAGTCAGGATTAAGGAAACAATCCTAAATTTTTAATGATTCATATAAGATTGCCCACACTCCAATCAATAGGAAGGAATATAGAAATCTATGCCCAAATTCATAAAATATTGTTTATGAATGCTTGTTTTTATTCAAAGGGGATATAATATGGAAATGATGAATAAAGGTAGATTATTAAATCTATTTCAATCCAAAAAATAACCATTAATCTCAAAATACTTTATATTGGTATGAATTTTGGTTTATTAATACAAATTTAATGTCAATTTTGTTATACTATATGTATATTTCTACTCTTGTTTAAGCTATTATGTTTGTGCAACTCATTTTTAAATTCTAATATATTGTTAAGAAATAGAGATTAATAGTTAGTCATCTATGATAATCAAACTTATAGTCATGTTAGTTATAGTTTTTAGGTAGTATACAAAGATATATTTAAATTAGATAGATAATCTTCATACACTTGAAGACCTATAGAATGGTATAACTATGTCTTGAGGTAGATTGACTCCCAATTTTCTGAGAAACTACCATATTGATTTCCAAAGTGGCTGTACAAGTTTGTACTCCCACCAACAGTGGAGGAGTGTTCCCCTTGCTCCACATCCTCTCCAATGTAAGCTGTCATCAGAATTTTGATCTTAGTCATTCTGACAGGTATAAGATGCTATCTCAAAGTTGTTTTGACTTGCATTTCCCAGATGACTAAGGATGTTGAGCAATGCCTTAAATGTCTTTCAACCACTTGAGATTCTTTAGCTGAGAATTCTCTGTTTAGATCTGTACCCTATTTTTAATTGGATTATTTTCTATTTTGATGTCTAGTTTCTTGAGTTCTTTATATATTTTGGAGATCAGCCTTCTGTCAGAAATGGGGCTGGTAAAGATCTTTTCCCATTCTGTAGCCTGATGTTTTGTCTTATTGACTGTTTCTTTTACCTTACAGAATCTTTTCAGTTTCAGGAGGTTCCATTTATTAGCTGTTGTTTTCAGTGTCTATGCTACTGGTGTTATATTTAGGAAGTAGTCTCCAGTGCCAATGCATTCAAAGCTACTTCTCATTTTCTCTTCTATGAGGTTCAATGTAGCTGAATTTATGTTGATGAAGCCTACTTGGCCATGATGGATGATTTTTTTTACATGTTCTTGAATTCTGTTTGCCAGTTTTTAATGAGTATTTTTGCATCAGTATTCATGAAGAAGATTGGTCTGCAATTGTCTTTGTTGCATCTTTATGTGGTTTTGGGTATCAGGTTCACTGTAGTGTCACAAAAAGAATTTGATAATGTTCCTTCTGTTTCTATTATATGGAACAATTTGGTGAGTATTGGTGTTAACTCTTCTTTGAAACTCTGGTAGAATTCTGTGCTGAAATTATCTTGTCCTGGACATTTTTTTTTGATTGGGAGAATTACTGACTGCTTCTATTTGCTTAGGGTAATAGGTCTATTTAAATTGTTTATCTTTTCTTGATTTAATTTTGGTATGTGGTACTTATGAAGAAATTGTCCATTTCTTTCACATTTTCCAATTTTTTTGGAGTATGGGTTTTTGAAGTATGACCTGATAATTCTCTGGATTTCCTCAATGTCTGTTGTTATATCTCCCTTTTCATTTCTGAGTTTGTTAATTTGGATATTCTCTATCTGCCTCTTAGTTATTTTGACTAAGGGTTTGTCTATCTTATTGATTTTCTGAAAGAGCCAACTCTTTGTTTCATTGATTCTTTGTATTTTTCTCTTTGTTTCTATTTTATTGATTTTAGTCCTCAGTTTGATTATTTCGTGCTGACTACTCCTCCTGGGTGAATTTGCTTCCTTTCGTTCTAGAGTTTTCATGTGTGCTGTTAAGTGATTAATATGAGATTTTTCCAAATTCTTTTTTTTTTTCAACTTTTTTTTATATATATAATTTATTTTATTTTATTTTACAATATAATTCAACTTTACATATCAGTCATAGATCACCCCATTACCCCTCCTGCCACCCCGCCCCCCTCTCCCCGGCCCACCCCCCATCCCCTCCTCCCAGGCTGAGCCAAGGGTCTCTACTAAGCCCCAGGTTTCAAACAGCCAATTCATGCACTGAGCACAGGACCCGGTCCAACTGCCTGGATGCCTCCCAAACAGATCAAGCCAATCAACTGTCTCACCCATTCAGAGGGCCTGATCTAGTTGGGGGCCCCTCAGCCATTGGTTCACAGTTCATGTGTTTCCGTTTGTTTGGCCACTTGTCCCTGTATTCCATCCATCCCTGGTCCCAACAACTCTAGCTCACATAAACCCTCCTCCTTCTCGCCAATTGGACTCCCAGAGCTCCACCCAGGGCCTGACCATGGATATCTGCATCTAGTTCTCTCACCAGGGTAGGTCAGATCGGGCTACCTCTCGACTATTGCCAGCAGTCTATTGTGGGGGCATCTCCGTGGATCTCCGTGGGCCTCTCCAGCACTCTGCCTCTTCCCATTCTCATGCGGTCTTCATTTATCATGAACATTCTATGTAGGCACTTAGAGAATTTCCTCTTAGCACTGCTTTCATTGTGTCCCATAAGTTTGAATATGTTGGGCATTCATTTTTATTGAATTCTGGGATGTCTTTAATTTCTTTCTTTATTTCTTCCTTGACCCAGTGGTGATTCAGTTCAGAGTTGTTCAGTTTCCCTTGAGTTTGTAGGCTTTCTGTAGTTTGTGTTGTTGAATTCTAATTTTATCCCATGGTGATCTGATAAGATACATGGGCTTATTCTAATTATTTTGTATCTGTTGAGATTTGCTTTGTTACTGAGTATGTTATTGATTCTAGAGAAGGTTTCATGAGGTGCTGAGAAGAAGGCATATTCTTTTGTGTTTGAGTGAAATGTTCTGTAGATATCTGTTAAGTCCGTTTGAGTCATAACATGTTAGTTCCTTTATTTGTCTGTCCATTGTTGAGAGTGGGGTGTTAGAGTCTCCCACTATTAATGTGTTTGGTTTGATGTGTGATTTAAGCTTTAGTAATGTTTTGTTAATAATTTTTTTCAGTTCCAGTGTTTGTTTTTCTTTCTGAGGACTCGGGCTTTCTTCTGATGGCATGTCTACCCAGTCCTTAATTCTTTTGCAGTGTCTTTCCTTTGGCAAAATATTCTCTTGGTTTTGTTTGTTTGTTTGTGTGTGTGTGTGTGTGTGTGTGTTTTGTTTTTTCTTTGTTTTGTTTTGTTTTTGTTTGTATTGTTTTTGGATGAAAATATCTTTATTTCACATTGATTATTGAAATATATTTTCACTGTACACAGAATTTTTAACGTTGTTTCTTACTGTTTCTGTCAGCAGGACGTAGGTCATAAGTACCCTAAATACCTATATGCTTGATTTTAAGATTTTATGTTTTAGTTTTGTTTAAATAATTTTAACTATGATATTTCTAGGCCTTCCTACTAATATTTTCCTTATAATTATATGGTCAGAGTTTGTTGATTTATATAATATCTATTTTCTGATGTTGAAAGAGTGAAGGTTGCCTGGCTGTGGTGGCACATGCCTCTAACCCCAGCACTCGGGAGGCAGAGGCAGGCAGACTCTGTGAGTTCGAGGCCAGCCTGGTCTCCAAAGTGAGTTCCAGGAAAGGTGCAAAGCTACACAGAGAAACTCTGTCTCGAAACACCAAAAAAAAAAAAAAGAGTGAAGGACTGTATTTTAACATAATTCCTCTTTTCTATCTCTTTTCCTCCTTTTATGTATTTATGTGTGGGTGTACGTATGAGTGTGTATGTTTTGGGGCACATGTGTGAAGGCATAAAAATTTGTAGTTATATATGTGTGTGTGCATGTGAATGTCCAGATTTGACAATGGAAGTCTCCTAGGTCATTCTGTGCTCTATTCTTTAGAGTAGGATTCTTTAATTGAATGCAGATCTCCCCAATATGTGTAGTGTGGCTTTCCAGTTAGCTCCATGGATCCTTTGTCTTTACTTTCCTGTTCTAGAATTACAGACAGGCAGGTATGTTCATTTGGCTTCTGTGGGTGCTGTAGATCTGAACTCCAGTGCACATGCTTGCTGGCCAAAAACTTTAATCCCAAGCACCTTTCCAGCCATCCTCTGAGTTGATACTTCGGTCTGGTCACAGTTTGATTAAACCTTGTGATATCACCTTATGTTCCTGTACTTGCTTTGTCCTTTGTACATATTTCATAATTTTTATTGGTATGTGTTGGAAATCACTGACCTTTTTATCCATATTAAGTTCAATGACTTAATGACTTGAGTCTGTACATTTCATGCTCATATAAAATCTGTCATATGATCCACTTTGGTCATTTTTATTTTCTCTTATTGAGATTCTCTCAATCATCATTAATTATGACATTGCTTACATTTTTATTAAGCTAAGGTAAAATAGACTCTAAAGTGCTTGTTTGCTGATTTCTTATCTTTGGTCATCGCATGATCATCCATTTTCATGACATTCTATATTACTATAGGTCAAGTTCTCTTTTGTCATGTGCATATTAAATTTGTATGACATTTCCAAATGTTGTAAATATAGAAGCATTAAATTTATATGTGTTCTCATGGAAGTGATTGACATATATTGTTTTATAGAAAATCTCCTTTGCTAGAACCAAGCCTCCAACTCTTCCTCCTCTGATGGGTAGGAGTTGAATGTCCTCTTCAACGATTCACTATTAGACTGTTTACAGCCTGCCCAATGCATGCTTAGTCCAAGGAGTCAGGTGGTCGTTGCTGTGTATATGCAGAGATCCTCTTCTGTGTCAAAAATAGATAACACTCTGTTTCAGTTATCATTACTGCAATGCAGCACCACAAATTTAGTGGTTTGAATCATTACAATGAGGACTGCAAAATGTCTCAGCAGGTAGAAGCATTTGCTACACAAGCCCTATGACTTGTATTTGATATCTGGAACTCATGCTGGAAGGAGAGAACAAACTCACAGAGATTGTTCTCTGATTTATGGTACAAGTGTGCTTATGCTCACAAACAAATATCATACATACACACACAAAACAATAAATAAATAAGTAATTTGGAAAAGTAATGCATAAAAAATTAAAAGAAAACAACATAATTGTATTATCTTGTAAGTGTGCAGACCAGAAGTCCAGGCTCCTTATGAGTAAAATCAAAGTGGCAGAACTGCTAATTTTTTCCCTGTGATTCTGAAGGTATCTTCGTTTTCTTCTCTGCTTATTTCTAGAGACTGCCTACATTCCTTTTTTCTGTATCTTCAAAACCAACATCAATGGACCTTATCTTTCCGGCCTTTTATACTTCTGTAGCCACATCTCTCTCTCTGACCAAGAAAGGCTTCGTTTTTGAGGACTTGTGATTAACTTGAGATTAAGTGGACATTCAGGTTATCAGGATCAACTGCCAGGTCTAATACCCTGTGGTTTGAGGAGCATCCAAAGTTGAGGTCACCGTTAATAGCATCATTCAGCAGTTAAAGGGCAGTCTTTGAGGTGAAGATTTTCTACAAATTGAAACAATGGACATTCAGACTCCTGAGCATCCAAGGTGTTTCCCTGTGCTGAGATTGCCAAAATATTATCATCACTGCTGTTTTTAGAGAGCTGGCTATGCCTCCACCCTCCTTCCTGAATTTGTCCCTCCCTTCCATTCTTTTTGTTAATGTTTTCTAGCTGTTCTGTTTTGTTTTCTACACATTTGGTCCTATGATTCTTCAAGCAAATCAGACTACATACTCTTCATTGTGCATCTACTGCCATCTCATCAAGGTTATTCATTTCATTCAGATTGTCTATAGATTCAAGTGGGAGTTATTTATTTATTTATTTATTTATTTATTTATTTATTTATTTATTTATTAGTGTTTAATTTTGTTCAGAATTTGTCACTGTTTTTAGGTGGGAAACTTTGTCCGATAGAAGTGCTAACGACTTTGCCAAAAATAAGGCTTCCACAATAGAATCTGAAACAATTGATAATTTCACTAGTTTTTTATTTTAGAGTGCCTCTCATAGGCAGACACATATCCATTTAAATATACTTTTTAAACATACCTTACACATGTATCATTTGCATTTATTTAATCAAACTTTAATTAGGCTCATTAAATCTTACTGCACGAGTGTACATGCTTCAGGCATCTTTTGTTTTTTAAGAAATAAACATCACACTTGAATTGTTCTGACTAGACTTGCTTTTCTCCCATGAATCTTATATGATGCATGCAGAAATGTACGGCATTATATTAAAGCTACTAATGATCTGTTAGGGTTCTTCATTAATATTGCAGGTGAGAAATGCTTTTAATTTACCTACATATAAGTGTAAGTAATTAGGATGTTACAGAACAGATGGAAGATTCAAAGAGGAATTAACCGATTTACATGCTTTCTAAGAAATCTCTCCTTACAGAAGTTTAAATAAGTGATAATCTAGTTTTCTGCAAGAGTTACTAAATGTCATTTAAAATTGATGATGTTTTGGTATTATTTCAGGAATTACATTTGCTTTGTAGTTCAACTTTGTCTATCTATTTTTGTCTATTGCTTATGTGTCAAGGGAATGCTCTGCCTAGGGTTTATTTTATGACTGTTTTGTTTAGTTAATGAACATTTGTTGATTCTTTCTTTCTGCTATTGACTTATTTATCTTCACTCCTTAGTGATTAACTTTTCTTCTTTCTTTGTTTCTTTCCTTCTTTCCCTTTTTTCTTTCTTCCTTTCTTTCTTTTCTTTTCTTTTCTTTTCTTTTCTTTCTTTCTTTCTTGTTGCCAACATGTTGTTTGGGGTAATGTAACTCCCATGTCCTCTTAAAAGGTATATTCTGTTTTTCTTCATTGGATGATTATTCTATATATTTCATTTATGTTAAGTTCTTTGGTAATGTATTGCAACTATGTTAAAATTGAATTGCTTTTTTCAGTAATTTTGTGTCAATTATTAAGAGAACAATATTGACATCTCTAATTGTAAGTTTTTCTGTTTCTTATTTCAACCCTGGATTTTTGCTTGATAGTACTTAGAAACTTAGTTATTATAGATACATACATTTAGGATAATAATCAATTATTATTATGAAATATCTTTGTATCTTTGGTAATATTGTTCTCTTTAGACAAAATAATTAGTTCACCACTTTTAATAAATGAAGTTGTGGTGCTTTAAATGAAAATATCCCACATAGCCTCAGATGTTTGAACACTTGTTCTCCAGTTAATGACACTGTCCCCAGCTAATGGCAGAAAGTGTGGTATTGCTGGAGAAAGTATGTCACTGAGGAAAGCTTTGCATTTTTAAACCCTCATGTCTGGCTTTCTGCTTGTAGCTCAAGCTATGAGGTGCCAGCTTCCATTCCAGCCATCATACCTACTGCTTGCTGGCATGCTTCCTTACCATGATATATTTTTTTAAACTTTCCTCCTATAAGTTTCCTTGGTAGTATTATTTTATCACCACAACAGAACAGTAAGTACTCCATGAAGCAATATTTACTTTTTGAAAAATTTGTAGAACATTTGTGTATAATGTTTTTCAAAATATGAAATTGTTTGTCTGTTTTTTAAAATTTTTCTATTGCTGGTCTTCCCTGTGTGTGTGTGTGTGTGTGTGTGTGTGTGAGAGAGAGAGAGAGAGAGAGAGAGAGAGAGAGAGAGAGAGAGAGAGAGAGAGAAAGCTTTGTACAGGTTTGTGCATGTGTATACCTGTGTATGTGCATGTGCAGAGGTCTGTATTTTTTATCATTGTGCATATGTATTTATAATATGACTTCCAGTGCCCAAGAGTCACAGTGCTTATGTGGATGTCTTAATACCTTGTCTTAATTCTAAGGGGTTCTTCTTGTTGTTCTTGTACCAGTTTAGCCTCTCCTTCTATCATACTATGTGAGTATTAAAATGCAGCATCGTGGAGTCCAGGCCCAATCGATACATCCACAATACAGCTCCTCTACCCAAGACTCACAGATCGTTGCAAAAGAGGGAGTGAATAAATTCTCAGAGCCAGAAGAACAGGGAGTTTGCTATGAGATTGTTTCTACTAGGAATGTTAAAAACTTCAACCATAATGTCTCACCAGCATGGCCACCTAAACAAGGATAAAACAAATAGACATGCTAGGTAGGGAGCTCAGGAGGCATCAACTCTATACAAAGAACTACAGGTAACTAAGGAATGCTGAGATTAGTAGAAATAGTCTTCATGGAAGGGCACTAATTGTGTATCCAATACCAAATGGAGAACCCTGAAAAAATGCACATACACCAATAACATTATACATATACCAAGTGGGGCTCTTTTCATATATTTAGGAATTTTATATATATATATATATATACATATATATTCACATGTGCATTTTTACACACACTGTATATATGCACAATATATAATATACATATAATATATAATATACACATGTAATATGTAATATATATAATATGTGTGTATACATGCAATAATGAAAAAAGAGGTCGTGAATTCGAAAGGGAGCAAAGAATAGTAGATGAAAGGATTTTGAAGAGGGAAAGGGAAGGGAAAATTATATAATTATAGATTATAGCATAATCTCAAAAAATAAAAGAAATAATAATTAAATAGAGTATAATGATTAAAAAGAGTATTGCAAATATATGCTACACTGTTCAGCTTTACATGGAATCTGAAGACCCAAACTCAGAACATCACATTTCACAAGTCCTTTTTTGACTGAGCCATCTCTCTGAGCAAATTAACCAACCAAATTGTAAGCAAATTATTCGTTGAGACAGAGCATCTCATCAAACCTAGAGCTCAATTCCAAACAGACTTTGATGTTTCAGTACCAGACAATTTACTGTCTGAGTCATATCTTTTTTCCCCAGTAACATTTTTCTTATTTCCTATCTTATGTTGTCTAAGATATTATGGATCAATAAAACATTTTTGGTCAACAAAATATCTGAATATTTTTTAATCTTCACTTTCAAAGTTATTCTATACTTCAAAATGTATATATGTTTTCCAATCTTATTTCAAATACAATGCCATTTACAGTCTAGTTTAGAATTTTGCAATAGATTTCTGTTTTCCTTCCCTTCATTTTACTCATTTAATACTCGTGTTTTACATATAATATGTTCTGATTACCCAGCTCTTTTTTTTTTTTTGAGTAAAGCTCTCAATATATCCCAGGCTGGCCATGAACTCATATGACAGAGGCTGGTTTTCAGCTCTTTATCCTCTGGCTTCAATGTCCCAAGCACACTCACTATAGCATGCACCATCACAGCAGCCTTATGCAGTGATTTTACTTGAACCCAGGGCTTTACACAGCTAGCCCAGCACTATCCTGGTTGAGCTACATCTACAGCTCACAACCCAGCTTCTCAAATGTGGGTTTCAGTCCTGAGTAGATGTAGGTAACAAAAAATACTGAAAACAGTAAAATGTTACAGTCAATGATCAAAAATTCAATTAAAATCAATCATGTCGTTTCTGGCAGTAGCTAAACATGCAGCATCTCATGACCTCATTGGAACCTTGGTTCTGGTATACAACAAGAACACATTTTTATATTGGGCCTCCCACTATCTCTGTTATTCCTTTATTTATTTCTATTTTACTGGTTATTTGTCATATTTTCTGAAATCTAATCCTGTCTGCCAAAATTCTATTATTATTGAATTTTATTAAAGTTTGAATTTTGCATAATTTCTTCAAGGATATATTTTTGTTAGGCTTTTAATGCATTTCAACTCTGTGTTATCATTATGAAACTTTACATTTAAAGTTTTTAATTAATTTATTATTTAGTTTGTGCCTCTCTCTCTCTCTCTCTCTCTCTCTCTCTCTCTCTCGTGTGTGTGTGTGTGTGTGTGTGTGTTTTATGTCTCTCTGTGTGTTTTTGTGTCTGTCTGTGTGTCTGGGCATGCTATGTGTCTTAGTTAGGGTTTCCATGAAACACCATGACCAAAAAATCATGTCAGGGAGGAAAGGATTTATTTGGCTTACACTGCCATACCATTGTTCATCATCAAAGGAATTCAGGACAGGAACTCAGTAGGGCAGGAACATGGAGGCAGGAGCTGATACTGAGGCCATGGAGGGGTGTTGCTTATTGGCTTGTTCTGCCTGCTTTCTTATAGAATCCAGGACCTCCCAGCCCAGTACTGGCACCACCCATAAGGGTCTGGGCCCTTCACCATAAATCACTACTTCAGAAAATTTCCTACAGGCTTGCCTACAATGTGATCTTACAGAGGCATTTTCTCAATTGAGGCTCCCTCCTCTCTTATGACTCTAGGTTGTGTAAAGCTGACCTTAAACTTGCTAGTACACCATGAAACTCATGTGGAGGTCAGAGGACAATTCTACAGAGTTAATTTCCTCTTTCTATCATGTTGATCTAATGAATCAAACTCAACCCCAGATAACTTGACCATCAGGCCAACTTCAGAACTTAACATTTTATTAGGATCACCGGAAATACCATTTATTTTTGAGTTACTTAATAGATTACATTTTCATGGCCCTTCTAAAATTTGTAGTCAATGTTGCAATTAATTATCAAGAACTTTCTGATCTAATGATGGCAAGAACAGTTTCTAGCATTTTGAGTATTCTGGGAACTGTAAGCTATAGACAGTACATGTACATTGAGATTTACCCTTTACATTGACGCCTAGACATTCAACACTGACTTAAAAAAACATATTTTGAGAATTGAATATGTTCCTCTATGCTGAACTCTATGCTACCACCTTAGGCTACATGTGAACTTGAACTCTGTGTTCTGGGTTTAGAAAGTGTGTGAAGCTCTGTTGATCATTGTTCCTGTTCTGGGCTAAGAACATTACTTGTTGATAAGCTGAGGTCCCACCTCATGCACTATCATGAATCACATCCCTGTGCTTTGGCTATTTAGTATTTGAAAATAATTGTTAATATATTGCATCAAGTTTCCTGCATGCTTGAGGTTTGACATCTAGTCCAGGCTCTATTTTTCCATCGTTGTCAAAGGAAAATGCTATTAATATTATTTCAATAACTTTTGATTGGGATGTGAGAAAAATTAAAGCTGTATAAAAATTTGGTTCATCACCAAAATGTAGGAATATTTGCTATTTCAATGTCAAAAAATTTAAAAATCAATACAATATATTCATGAAAAATAAAACCAAACACTGTTTTTATGAATATATGTCATTTACTTATTTGTTTATTTATTATTTGTCAGTAATGGGTCTGAGAATCAAACCCATAATCTCATTCATGCTAGGCAAGTGCTATATCATTAAATTGCCTCACTAGCCACTCATCCTTTAAAAAAATACAGTAATCATTAAATTTTATTTCATAATAGATAGAAATATATTGCTGTAGGCATACATTTGTGAAATCCATGTTTTATTCTGTTATTCTAATTATATAAATCAATATCTGGTTACTTAAAAATATTCAACTCTAGGTAGTAAAATTTTTCATTTATTCAATCCAATAATTTTAGAGGATTAATTAGTAGAAATCTTCATTAGGATCACTTTCATAGATTCCAGGAAGTTTCCACTGTACTAGGTGTCTTCTCTAGGGTCCTTCTATTCCAGCCATCTATCCCCACATTCTTTCCTTCCATCCCTGTCTCCCCTCCATAAATGATTCCTCCTGCTCCCATTCTCAACACTCTCGGTCTACCCATAAAATCTACTCTATTTCCCCTTCCCAAGAGATCCATGAGTCACTCCTAGACCTCTCCTCTTTACCTAACCTTTCAGGGTCTATAGATTGTAGCTTGATTATCATTTACTTAACTGCTAACATCCATTTATAAGTGAATATATACCTTAGTTGTCTTTCTGGGTCTGGGTTACCTCAGTCATGATGATTTTTTGTAGTTGCATCCATTTGCCTGCAAATTTTTTTTTTTGTGGTTTTTCGAGACAGGGTTTCTTTGTGTAGCTTTGCACCTTTCCTGGAACTCACTTGGTAGTCCAGGCTGGCCTCGAACTCACAGAGATCCACCTGGCTCTGCCTCCCGAGTGCTGGGATTAAAGGCGTGCGCCACCACCGCCCGGCTAGCCTGCAAATTTTATGATGTCATTTTTTAAAATATTTGAGAAATATTCCATTGTGTAAATGTACCACATGGATGATCTTTTGTTAATGGACATCTAGGCTGTTTCCAGTTTCTGTCTAATATGAATACAGCCAAAATGAACAGGGTTGAACAAGTTTCCTTGTGGTAAGATGGAGCATCCTTTGGGTATATGCCCAGGATTTGTATAACTGGGTCTTAAAGTGGATCAATTTCTAATTTTCTGAGGAACTGCTATATTGTAGCTATGATATTGGTGTTTTCTTCAGAAAGTCACCTCCTGTGCCAATGCATTCAAAGCTATTTCCTACTTTCTCTTCTATACAGTTTGGTGTGTCTGGTTTTATGTTGAGGTCTTTGATGCACTTGAACTTGAGTTTTGTACAGGGTGATAAATATGAATCTATTTGAATTCTTTTACATGCAGACTTCCAGTTTGATGAGCACCAAAAGAAGCTGTTTTCTTTTTTCCAGTGTGCATTTCTGATTTCTATCAAAAATCAGGTGCCCATATGTGTTTGGATTTATGTCTGGGTCTTCAATTCAATTCCACTGATCAACATGTCTGTTTTATGCCAATACCATGTGTTTTTTTTCTTACTATGGCTCTGTAGGACAACTTGAAATCAGAGATGGTACTAATTCCAGGAGTTGTTTTATTACGCAGGATTATTTTAGCTATCCTGGGGTTTTTGTTTTTCCATATGAAGTTGAGAACTGTCCTTTCAAGGTGTGTAAAGAATTGTGTTGGGATTTTGATGGGGATAGAATTGAATCTATAGATTTCTTTTGGTAAGATTGTCATTTTTGCTATATTAATATTGCTGATCCATGGACATGGGAGATCTTTTCATCTTTTGATGATGGCATGGACCGAATGGTGACCACTGCTGTTTGACAAAGTTTTAGCATTTCAATATTGAAGACCACACTTCTCCAACACCTTCTTACTTTCATTTTTAATAATTCTGAATATTAATACCTTTTCCTTTGGGAAATTTTCTGTGGGCTTTGGTAGAAGGATGAAAATGGTAGCCTCTCTAAACAAAATAATTCTTCAGGAAAAAATCCCCCCACCACAGAACCAGGAATTCCATTCTGCCCTCCTAATTACACTAGGAACAGGAATGTTAGAGATTTACTAGACACAACTGATTCCAAGGATAAAATACATACAATTCAGATCCAGAGCCTGAGGCCATTAAAGGCAAGAGTTTA
>CABHPH010129381.1:0-15852 GCA_902168325.1 Peromyscus nudipes
GTAAGGAGAAGGGCCGAGAGATAAGACAGAGGGATCTTGAGAATGTAGTTAGGGGCTGCATTTTTGCATGTGGCAGGCCGGGGCCAGGGTCTACTGTTTCAGGCACTTGGATGTCCTGTGCTCACAGAGCTGGCCAGGCCCTTGGAGAACATGCTAATACACACAATGCAGGCTACAGCTGTGAGCCATGCTGGCCACTGTCTGGCAGACTTTGCCTTTAATCTCTGATATAAACCCCAAGCCTCAGAGCAGCCCCCTTCACCTCGCTTTCAGAGACCAGAGTTCCACAGAGTTCCACAGCTACCAAACACAGGCCTCAGTGCTGGAAACAGAATTTTATCATGTGAACCTCACACTTCTCTTTGGATCATCCCCAGCTTGGTACTTGCTTTTACACTGCACGCATGCCTGGAATTTAGGTTCCTTGACTCTTGCTGGTCCTGCTCCCCGTGGTCACTGCAAGGCCTCCCTAAGGGGCTGTGCTGTAGTCGCCGCTGCTAAGCAGCCTGCCTCGGGGACAGACCGGTGAGATCCGGGCCTTTCAAGTGCAAGGAAGGGCACTTGGCTCTGAGGTATCTGAGGCCCTCCACACCCACAGGATCCATGGAGTCTGAATAGTGCAGGCAGTAAAGGAAAGAGTGCTGTGACAGGGAGCCTCGGCGGGGTTGAGCTAGTGAGTGCTGGGGTTGGTGCGTTCAGTGGGACAGTAGGAAGGTGCCGCGGATTAGCTGGGAGACTGGCATAGAGATGCTGACAGCTGACTTTGGACAAAGTCATGTAACTACCTGAAGTGGTTTCCTTCACCATAAAATTGGACCACAGTATGCTGACCACCTGTAAATGTGCAGGGCTTCATGGGGGGGGGGACATGATGGTGATGATAAATGATGAAGGCCGTGTCTGGGCCTAGTACCCGAGTGTTCCAGATGCCGGAGGACCACCTAGAAGGAGTGTCAGATGGTGATGTTTGCAGCGGCTGAGCTCAGTTTGGTGGATGGGAAGTGAGTAGGCTTTGGAGTTTCTCCTGATAGGGTACCCTAAGGAACCAGGCTGCCACAGTGGAGAGTGACTGACACTGGAGTTGAGACATAGGGATTCTACTTAGGATGGGAGAAGAGCATGCACGTTATACTGAGGTGAGCAGAGAAGGGATCCGGGATCTGGAATCCTCCTGGATATTCACAGCAGACCGCTTCCTGTGCTCTCTTCCTCATGACCCAGCTCAGCTGAGCTCTCAGCTCCCTACAAAAACCCAGAGAAAAGAGGGTAAGGCTGGCACTGCTGTTGTTGATGTTGAGTGCTGCTTGGAGGGGAAGGAGGGTTCGACAAAAACCCTGACAGTACTATGTTTGGGCCATGGCATATGGGGTTGTATTTGTACTCACAGGGCCCAGCTCTAGGAATGACAAGTACCTGGGTGCTCGCCCTTTAGGCCCTGGGCTGCTTATGGGGAGGGCTGGTAATCTGATTGGGCTTCTGCTGCCTGGCCTGAGCCCTTGTGCTCACCCAGGGCCCATAGGCAGCAAGGTCTGGAGGAGTCCAACTAGAATTGAGGCTTTTGGATGGATGGGCAGGGATCAGAGCTGCTGGTGTGGCTGTGAGGGGGGCATGGATTGGGTGGAGTTGGGCCAAGTGGGACTTGTAATTGACAGTGACTTGGGAAGTAGTCCAGGTCAGGGCCACAGACAGTTAGTCCAGGTCAGTCAGCACCAGGTCTGGAACTTGCAGAGAGGACGGGAGGGTGTGTCCAAGGCAGCCAAAACCAGACGGTTACCTTCCTTCTCTGCTCCCCTCCCGCTCTTCCATTTTAGCTAGGGGAGCACCTTTGAATGTGGCTTTGGAATCCAATAAGCCTAGATTTAAGCAAAATGAAAAAGTGAAGTAAAACCCTCTATTCTTCCCCATACCCTGACACTTAAGTTTCTTACATTGTCTCAGAAGCATGGGTAACCCTTTCCATACAAATAATAAAACAGCATTTCTATATCCCTCCCTTTCTTACGCTATTGGCCACATGAAGACCCACCCAGCTCTCCTCAAAGACCGGTGTTCTGCTCTGTGCTTTGTCTTCCTTTAGCTGACTGGACTGTAGGGAAAAGTCTAGATACTGATTTTTTCCCCCTTAGCAAAGTTGTATCCTATCCCTGCAAATTGCCCTTCCCAGACGGCCATGCCCTCCCCCGCAAGACGTCTGGGCATGTCACCGCGGTGGTAGCAATACAGTGGTTGTAAGGATTAAATGAGAGTGGTAAAGCTTTCCCAAAGCCACACACATGGAATGAAGTGCTGGGTGGGGTTCCAGAACTTGTGAAAAGTGAGGTGGCTGCAACCAGTGGTCTGACAGCTTCTGATAAGTGCCAGACACTGGGTGCTCCCTGTCCTGCCCTCACTGAGCGGATAGCTTTGTGTGAGTCTTACAGTGTGGTAAGCGCTGCCGGACCACCACTGCTCCAAGCCCCTTCTTAACTGGTCTCTCTCTTCCCTGCCCGCCCCTCCCAGTGTACGTTTTGGAACGGGAAAGGAAGCCGGACATGGATGGCGGGTGTCAGGCAGTCCTGGCTGCGTGCTGGGCTGCACTCTGCTGCTGCTGCCTCCTGGACAGCTTGGACTGAGTAGCCAAGACCCAGTTCTTCCCGCTGCTGCTGCTGCTCCTGTTGTGGAATAAACAGCTAGTGTTACACAAGTTCAATTTTTTTCTTTCTTTGGAAAAGAAATCTAATCTGCAGACTTTAAAATTTTAGCACCTGTAAATGGGTGTGAAATAGTATTTCTCTCTTACCTTCCAGATTACCATTGACCTTGAACAGATATCATGTATAGATGTATAATTGTTTATATATTTAAATTTTATTTTATATTTACGTGTGCGCATGTGCCCATGTGTTTATGTGCCATGACACACACGTGGAGGTCAGAGACAACTTGCAGGCGCTGGTTCTCTCTGTTCACCATGTGGATCCCAGGAGGCGAGCTTGGTGTGGTATGTGTCTCCACCCACGGAGCCATCTCTTCAGCCCCCTGTACATGTTTGTAGAGTATTTTTTCCTATTCATTTGTCTTTTCCTGCTCAGTTTTAGAGAAGCCTGGTTCGTTTGTTTGCAGGGGCAAACATTTGATATAGGGTCTCACTATGTAGCCCTGGCAGTCCTGGAATTTACTATGTAGATCCACCTGCCTCTGCCTTCCTTCCAAGTGTTGGAATTAAAGGCGTGTGCCATTATGCCCAGCTGAGAAGTCTCTTTTTGATACAATGCTTGTCTGGTTTATAAGCTTGCAGGCTTACAAATGTCTTCTCTCGGGTTCTTAACTTGTTTATAGTGTGCTTTTAGGTGTTGTTTTATCTAACTTTGTGTGTATGTGTATCTCTGTAGAGGCCAGAGGAAAGCCTCTTGTGTCTTTCTCTATCATTTTCCTTCGATTTCTTTGAGGTAGGGACTCTCCCTGAACCTGAGCTGGTGTTTTGGGTTTGGTTTTGGTTTTGTTTCTGAGTTGGAAGCCAGTAGGTCCCAGGGATACTGTTTCTGTTCCCTGAGCAGTGCTGGGTACAGGACACGTGGGAAGCTGGTTGTACCTGGGTGCTGGGATCTGAGCTCTAGTCCTCATGCATAGTGAACACTCTTACCACTGAGCATCTCTCCAGTCCTCTTAACATTGACTCTTTGGTTCATATGGTCTGTTGTTCACTGTGTAGTTAAATTGGCCTCAGCTTCACCGTTTTCTTGCCTCAGCCTCTCAAGTGCTGGGTTACAAGCATGTGCCACCATCTGCAGCCTTGGTTTTGATTGAGTTGTTGGTAGAAAAAATAGACCCTGAATCAGTTTCCTCTCTAGGCTGTCACAACAGAGGTCACTTCTGACACTAGATGTGGGGAGTTTTCCAGGCACCAAGCAAGCAGTCTATGCAGCAGAGGCAGATAGCAGCCTAGTGTCCTCAACTCCGTCCATTCTGGTGACGCTGTCAGGAGATGGCATTAGATCCACAGGTGGGGCTGGGGTGGGGGTTATCAGGAATGGCCCCAGAGTGGATGGCAGGCCCAAGCCTCCGGAAGCTTTCCTGGTGTTTCTGATACCAGCTACATAAATCATTCCCATAGCCTTTCCATAAATGGCTCACAGAGCTCAGGGATCCTGCTGACTGGTTTATTATAAAGACATTACAGACAGTTGGAGGAGCTGATGAAGAGATGCAGGGGAAGTGGAGGAGGGGCTGCTGAGCCTTTGTGCCTTTTTCTGGATTCATTACCCTTTAGGAGCCTCTACATACTGAGTTTTCTGAACCCCCTTTTAGATTTTCCTGGAGACGTCACTAGAGTGGAGTGGCTGTATGTATGGTGGGACTGGAAGGAAGGGGTCTGGTCTAATACCCACAGACTGAGTGAGGAGCCCCGCCGGGCCTCTCTCTCCATGCAGAATTCCTTCCTTCCTAATTATTACTCAGACAGGGCAAATCACAGAATTTCTCCATGGCCAGCTCCAGACCCAGGGCCGAGGTGGGAGTGGGGGTAGATTAGCTTCCCTGACCTGCCTTGAAGAAGAGAAATCCCAGTGTCTTTGCTGCCCTGGGAAGAAGTTATAAGCTACGGACAAAATATATATCCCTTCCCCATTAATTTGAAATAAGACTCGCCGTCTTCCAAGTTCCCATATGTAAAAGGAGTGTGAGTGTCTGCTTTACCGGCTCCTTTAATTCTCTAACTGGAAGAAAACAGGAACCTGATCAAGACCCCTAGACTGTCAGTATGGCACGGATCCGCTGCAGGTCTTCGTTTTGAGGTATTTCTTTTTCTTTTCTTTTTTTTTGAGACAAGGTCTCTCTATGTAGCCCTGACTGACTGTATTGGGACTTGATATGTGTAGATCAGGCTGGCTTTGAACTCATAGAGATCCACCTGTCTTTGCTCCTGAGTGCTGGGATTAAAAGTGTGTACTACCATGCCCGACTTTAAAAAAAAAAAAGATTTATCTTATGTGTGAGTGTTTTGCCTACACTTATGTATAGGCAACTGTATGCCTGTATCCACAGAGATCGGAAGAGAGCTTCAGGTTTCCTGGAACTGGAGTTATGGATGGTTGTGAGCCACCATGTGGGTGCTAGGAACTGAACCTGGGTCCTCTGCAAGAGCAAACGCTCTTAACCACTGCATGATCACTCAGCCTCATTTTTGTTTTTTTGCTGTGTATGTTTATTGGAGAGTTTCATGTAGCCCTGGCTACCCTTGGACTGGTGATGGAGCTTAGGATAACCATGAGCTCCTGATACCCCTGCCTCTACCCCACAATGCTGGGATTATACCTTATGTCTACCATTTTATCCTAACAGTATGTTACACAATAAAAGCTTTTATTTTTGATAAAATTCAGCTTACCAATTTTTCTTTTATAGATAATGCTAAACTAAGGTAATGAGGATTTTGTTGTTGTTTTTCCTAAAATTTTCTTATATAGTTAGGTTCATGATCCATTTAGGTTATTTTTTTCCTTTAACAAGGTTTCTCTGTGTAGCCCTGGCTATCCTGGGACTGACTCTGTAGACCAGGTTGGCCTCCAACTCACAGAGACCCACCTACCTCTGTCTCAAGAATGCTGGGATTAAGGCTTGGGCCACCACTGCCCAGCTAAGGTTAATTTTTTTAAATAAAATGTAATGCTTTAGTTCTGGGGTGGGACCAAATGTGGCCCACACCTTTAATCCCAGCACTTGGGAGGCAGAGGCAGGCAAATCTCTGAGTTCTAGGCCAGCCTGGACTACAGAGTGAGTTCCAAGATAGCCAAGGCCACTCTCAAAAAAATCCTGTATCTATCTGTCAGTCAGTCAATCAATCAATCAATCAATCAATCAATCAATCAGATAGTTTAGGATTGTTCGTTTTTCAGCATTCTTTATGAAAAAGCTCCCCTTCCTCAGGGCGCGCCCTGCATGTTTGTGAGCCAGCCAGCCAAGTTCATTCCAGTCTTTCTGGTCTCTCTGTTCTTGACCCATGGAGACATAGATACCGTTCATCAGTACAGTTAACTGTCTTGACTACTAGAACTATATAGGGAATCTTGTTTTCATGATCACGTTCTCTTGCTTTTCCTTACATTTTCTCTATGATCTGTCTTGTGAGTTCTGTTGGAATTGCATTAAATCTAGATCACTGTGGAGCCTGATCTTATTTTCACTTACTTACTTGAGACAGGGTCTTACTGTGTAGCCCTGGCTGAGACCCCATCCTGACGGGTATTTAAATGGATCTTTCGCTTGTTTTATATGACACAGGCAACTTGCTCATTCACTTGCTGTGCGTGGTGACTGGCGTTAAGGCCCGTTTTGATGACGTAGGTTTCTGTTGAGACCTGGCAGCATATGAGGTACAGGGTTCATGCAGTCAGGACACACAACTGTTGTGCAGTAGGCATGAGCAGGCTGAATTTGAATGCTTTCTGCCTACTGTTAACAGACACAGTCACAATTATTTCTCTAAAAACTGCATTAGAGCCAGGTGTGCTAGCACAAGCCTTTCACCCCAGCACTTGGAAACAGAGGCAGTCAGGTTTCTGAGTTCAAGGCCAGTTTGGTTTACACAGTGAGTGGTGGTCCAGTTGGGGCTACACAGACCCTGTTTCAAAGCACAAAGCAGCAAAATTCCTGCATTAGGATCTGTTTGTGACAGGAGACATAGATCCCCTGCTGTTTGCTGTAATGTTACCCATTCAGCAGTAGACAAACTGTCTTCTTCCCAAGTGCACTTTGGAGCCCTCCAGACTTGTTGCCTCCTTCCCATTTGATCCTCACAGTGACATTGTCCCAGTCCCCACTCACTCACTTCCTCCAGTCTGAGCTGAGTGTCAGCCGTGGTCCAGAAGGCACTTCGGAGTTGGCCTTCTCCCCCCAGTCCCCCATGAAGTCTTCTGGCTGACCTCAGGATCAAAGGAAGCTGGGTTTCTGTCTCACTAAATGTGAAGCATTATTTGCTAAGGGTCTCTTCCCTTTGGGGCAGATCAGAGTGCTCAGCCAAGGTCTGGGGCAGGAAATGGCCATCTGAGATTCTCTTTGTGGCTTGTTTCCTTCTCTCAACAGCATGGGAAATTCTCTCAGACCTACAAAAGCAAAATGAGTTCTTTGTTTTACTTAAGTCAAAGTGTAAGCCTTTCATTTTATCCACACATCTGGATGGAGCCCTGGGTAGCTGATGCACACACAGGGTGTGGCACAGTGTGAGTGAGGGCTTTGCTGTGGTGGTTGCTGCGGAGTTTGCAAGGCCAAGATTTGCATGTACTGTGCCTTACTGGAGGGCTCTCCACTCTCCAGTATCTCTGTCAGGCAAAACAGTGTAATGTCTACCAAATCAAGAAAGCCACTCTGGGCTGGCAAGATTGCTCTGAGGGTAATGGTGCTTGCTCCCAACCTGGGCTTGATCCCCAGGATCCACACGGTGGAAGGAGAGACCCAAGTCCTGCAGGTTGTCCTCTGACCTCCACACACACACAGTGGCATGCAGCCCACTTCCAGCATTTAAAAATGCAATAAAAATAAGGACAAGAAAGACACTCTGTGAAAGGCGCTTGAGAAATTCAGTGCACAAATATGAAGCCTTTATTATATGAAGCCTTTATTTCTGACCTTAACAATACTACCTCTTCTTCAGCAGCATCTTGCTGTGTTAGCCTGGGTAGTAGTAGTTTCCACAACTTTGCCCTCATTCATAGTAGAGCAGGCAGAGGCTTTTCAAAGAGGCCCCTCGGCTACAGAAGAATAGTTCTGGCACCTCAGCTCAGCCCTGTCAAGTCCCCCAGCTCCTAACCAAAGTCCGTACCTTCTCTATTTACATGGAGTACTACCTGCTTACCCTGGAGCAGCATCTTCACTGGAGAATAGTAAGCACTTGGGATGCTCTAGCCTCTTGCTCCCCAAGGCTTGCTGGAAGATTTTACATTCTCATTCAGACTGCTCACATTTGATTAGCCTTTAAAAAACAGCTCAGTCAGCAAAGCGCTTGCCATGTGAGCGTGAAGACCAGGGTTCCATTCCCAGCACCCAAAAAGCTGGGTGTGGTGGCATCAGCCATAGTCCAAACCCAGCCCTGGGGAGGCGGTGGGAACAGGGGGATCTTAGAGTTCACTGCCCAGCTCATCTGGTCAACTGGTGAGCTGCAGGTGCAGTGAGAGACCTGATTAAAAACCAGAGTGAAATGAAGCTGAGGAGGCTGTATAGTGCCTGCCACGCAACCACGAAGACCCGAGCGCAGTAGCTCTAAATGTCCTTTCTTCTTTCCTTTCGAGACGAGGTTATCCAGTGACCTTGGGACTCACCTTTGAGTGGACCAGCTTGCCAGTGAGCGCTGGAGATTGTCCTGTCTCCATCTCTCCAGTGTGAGGATAACAGGCACACACCATCGCACTTGGCTTCTTTACAGGGATGCTGGGGATGGAACTCAGGTCCCCACAACTGTGTGACAAGCACTTCACCAACCGAGCCAGCTCCCTGCCCCTTAAATGCTGATGTCACTGCCCAGTCTCCTGTGCTCTTCAGAACTTAGTATTGGTGTGTTAGTGATGTTGTGGATACCACACCCAGGAAGATGTTGTCTCATGTCTATGTGAGGTTCTCTTTCCTTTTATCCAAAGAAATAAACATCTGGATATTTTACCCTCTCCAGTCCCTGCAGGATCCCACCAGCTAAAGCTGTATGGACCTGCCTGCTACCCTGGCCTGCCACACAAAGGATGATTGCAAATCATCTGTGTGTCCTCTCCCCCACACATACATGCGCTTCATCCTGTGCCGAGACTGCTTTGTCACCCTTTAATACATGGGAGCACATGTAGAACACATCTTAATATAATATAGGTTGACAGAAGCTCCTCCCCTCACAGACCCAGAGTAAGAAAACCTGTACTTTCATGATTTGTCCCAGAGGGTTGTCACCTCATTGCAGCTCCTGGGATGTCCTCCCTTCTCAACCCCATGTGAGGTCCCAGCAAACACCTCACCTCCTCATTTTGTTCATAATACCCTTCGTATGTGTTACTTTGTGATTTGTGAGGAGGTCAGAACCATGACCTGTTCCATATTATTAGTGAGTCTGTGGCAGAGTCAGGATTGACATTGGAGCCTGTGTACATAACCGCCATTCTCAGCACCTGTGAGGGGTCAGGCAGCTGAGGGAAAGCTAAACGAGATCTCTTGAAGGGCCAGCAGGGCACCCATTCACCAGGCGTGGAGGAAGTTCACTGTCAGAGTTGACCACTGGAGCAGGTCCTTCTTGGGGAATGGGCCCCGACTCCAGAGCACATTCTGGAGCAAGGCACAAGCTAGATCTTGACCACCATGCTGGCCCTTTGTTGGCCTCAAAGGGAGGACAGGCACAGGAAGGAGACAGCTTTCTCCTGTCACAAGAGTCATATCCCATGGCATGTGTAGCCAGACTGCTTGTCTTCTGAGGCCAGCCATCCAGATGTGCAGAGCCCAGGTCTAGGAGGCAGTAGGGTAGAATGAACAGGTGAGGATCCACCTTTAACTCACCATGGAGTCTCAGTCAGATTTCTTGTTAGACACCCTGGATCCATCATGACTGGCCAAGGTGATCTCCATTCTACACAGGACTTGATGTCTGGCTCAGAGCTGCCTGAGACTGTGGCCAGCTCTGTCCTGTGCTTGGCTAGAGGGGGCGGTATGGTACTGTCTGTACAGATGCACTCAGTTGTAGTTTAGGGTTTTGGATAGGGCTGCATTGTGTAGCCTCGAGTGATGAGCTTATGGGTGTGCGCTGCCCGCCCCTCAGCTTTCAGTTGTCTGTTTATCTAAAAGTCACCGTCTGGTGTTCTGCTCACAGCGCTGGGGGTGACTGCTAACTAGCACGCTGACCTTGTGACTGAGCCTTGGGCAAGGGTGGGATTGTTTGGGGGCTCATCTGGATGACCCAGGGGTTCACTAGGTTTGTTTCCTTAGCCTCTCAGATAGGATGGTGGCACTCACTCGGACTAGGCACAGGACCCATGCCCAGGTCAGCACTCTTACCTTTCCCAAACCAGTCCATGAACCCTGGCCTCACGTGGAAGCAAGTGGTTGGCAGTCAGAGGATTCCTAGATCAGTGGAGAGCTGCCTGTCGGGCTCTCTGGCTGCTCTACCTCAGAGTATCCTGGGACACTGAGAGGAAAGGAATCTAGGAGACCAGGTTTCTCATGACTCAGTCTCATAGAAGATCATGAGACCAGAACTGAAGCCTCCGGGGGCATCTTGAAATAGAGGAACAGGCCTTTCTCAACAGAGGAGGAGTGGATGGGGGCGGAGTAGACAGGAGGTGGGGGGAGGCAATGGGAGGAGGGGGGGGACTGTGGTTGGTATGTAAAATAAATCTAATAAAAAAGGGAGAAATATAGGGGCAGGGAAGGCACAAGCGCTGGGAACAGCCAGGCTCAGCAGGCAAAGGCAGCTGTGGTCCTAGACTTGGCTGAGGCTGAGCCAAGTCCTGACCGCACCATATCCTATGGGAAGACAGTGTGTGGAAGTGTCTCCTAACCTCTGCACCCTCAGCCTTGGAGTCCAGAGTAAACATCACAGACTTAGCCTGCCCAGCTGAGTCCTGGGTGGTGGGGAGGCTGGGTCTGCCCGTGGTCCCGGTTACCATGCACGTGCCCACCTCCCTCACTTACTTGCCGCTGGTGGGCTAAGCAGGTACCTGTGAGCATTTTGTTGTCAGCAATGGGACCCCTTTGTACTGGCAGCAAGTGATGTCACTGGTATGACACCCTCCAAAGGGTGAGGCTGAGCAGAGCCCCTTCAGGCTCCATGTCCTCCCCTCCCCTGCATGAGGGCTTCAAGCCATGCTGTGCTGCTCGAGGTTCTACTTATAATGAAGATGCTCACGATTTCTCCTTTGACTTGCCTTTTGGTCTATGCAGTAGAGAGGCATTTTGGTATCTTCTGTAACCTCCGGGAGGTTAGGCTAGTTAGCTGCCTTCTGTTTATCTAGACACTTCACGGGGGGGGGGGGTGGGGGGGGGGGGGGGGGTGGTGATGGCAACTCAGACTCCCCTTCTCAGGGGGTACTGTGGCTATGTGGTCCTTACAATTGAGGACCCCCTGCCCCAGCCCGTCACTGGTGTGGGACATGACACTTCAAGGTACAGTCTCACTTCCTGTTGAAGGTCCTTGTTCCTGGTAGCAAAGGCCTATGGCATCAGAACCCTGAGTGAGGGCAGACTGTGTGCCTCTCCTCGGCACTCTTAGGCCAGTCTGCTCAGATGCACTCACAAGCATGCGTCCGTGAGCACTGAAGACTCCAGCAGCATGCCAGAGCCCCGGATTAATCATTCAGAAGGTCAGAGAGAGCCCGTAAGTTTCAGATGTCAGCTGACATCACCTGAGAAGGCCTCTGCTCACATTCTATGACTCACTCCTGCCCTGTCCCACTTGCCCACTGCCTGCCCTCGTAAATGACCCCTGTGAGGTCGTAGCCTATCCTGGGACCAAGGGACTTTCTAGTGTGGTGTGTCAGGTGGCTCTGGAGAAAGACCCCAGGGAGAGGTGAGTAGACACGTGGTCACAGGAAGCTCTGTGCCTCCTAGCATGGCCTGTTTACCTTCCTTCTAGCACAAAGGCAAGACATGGGTAACTGCCTTTCCTGTAACAGCCAGAGTCCTCCCACACTTGCTCTGCACCCAAGGCCTCTGGGGCTGTTCTCACTATTCTGACCTTCGCTGGGCCTTTAGCCCACCACCAACTCTTGCATTTGCACCCAGATTGCAGAGTTCTAGGTACCTGTCCCTCTGTACACCCCATACCAGGCTGGGGCTGAGAAAACTGACAGCTGGTTCAAGGGGGAGGGATGGCTTTAACACAAGAGGCAAAACAATAAAGGAGCCTACATCTGATATCACCCCAGCCTGGTCTTTAGAAATAGAGCCCCTGCAGACCTTCCTTGCCTGGGACCAGTAGAGAGGCCCCTACTCATGGTTGAACAGTCTGATCTCTGTCCCCAGTGAATGAACAAAGTTAGTACTTAGGCTGATGTGTATGTAAGCACAGGACCTAGAACCCAGCCTTTGTCTCAAGTCTGGCCACAAGGGGGCACTTGATCTCCAACTGAGCAAGCTCTGCAGTGCCAGACCTCCTTCCAGGCCGGTGCAGTCTGCACCCACACCTCCCATTGCTTTTGACTCCCAACCCCCTTTCCTTCTTTTAAAAGACGACGACTCAGGGAGGTATGGGGGAAATCCCACAGAGCTAGCACAACTTACAAGGTACTCAGCAGCACACGCTCCGCTTTGGCTAGAGAAGGCAGTTGCCAGGGCAGTCCATCTGACTTGGAATGGACACCTGGGCTGGAGCCATCTCTGCTGCAGGACCTGCTGTATGACGACTGGTACTCTCAGCTTCAGTACGTGCCCACAGCGCAGAGAATACATGATTGATTCAGTGATGGGGAGGTGTGAGAATTCTCAGGCAGATTCCCTCAGAGGTGACAGACAGTGGAAACACAGAAGACAGAGCGGTGAGGCCCCTGGGTGGACAGAGATCCTGAGGCAGAGGCCAGGCCTTGCTATTCAGTACAGGAGACACCCTCTGGAAACACAAGGCCTTCCCCCATGAGCAGGTGGGCATCTAGACGGTACTGTTGGAAGATTTACCATTTCTAGGCCCACAGCCATGCTAGGAGGATCTGGAAGGACTTCCTTCAGACTTGCTCCTGGGCCACTGATGCTTTGGTTAACTTGAAAGCAAGAAAGAGGCGGCTAGACCCCACCATGTCCCCACCCCTATCCTCCTAGCCTCTGTGTCGGGGAAGGGGAGTCAGAGGGCTTTGGAAGACTCTGTTGTCCTCTGGAAATGGGTGACTCCGTCAGCAGTCTAGGAGGAATGAGCTGGAAGTTTCTAGGTCCCCAGGTTTCTCGGAATTTGTGAGGAATGACCCTGGCTGATCTGCAGAGGAAGCAGTGAAGGAAGCAGGATTTGGTATTTGTGTTGATGTAGCTGAGCGAGCTCAAGGTCCACTGGTTCTCACAGGAGGGAAGGCCCTGTGCCTGGTGCCCCATGCCTGTCCTTCAAAGACGTGGAGGGCTGGATGGCACTGTGTGGTGGGCTTTTGACTAAGTTTTGGCATTGTGAGCAACTACCCAATGGGTGATAGCTGGAGACTGTGGGGCCAAGTGGTCTGGCATTCAATCTGTGCCAGATCCCTGGCAAGCCAGGGCACTCTCCTATACCAGCTCCAGAGTGGCCAAGGTATAAAAATAGACAGAAAACACAAAACTAGAGCTGAAGGCCAGCTGCAGAACTGGTCCGATTCATAAAATCCACACACTCCTCTGCAAGTTTGAAGTCCTTACTGCTTATGGATTTGATGACTGTTCTAAGGTGAAAGCAACCACCCACCATTCAGAATAGGGCCCTAGGAGAAGAGAAACTGAGGCATACACAGTGTAGGCCCAGATTTCAACTCCATTCTGAAGGCCTCCAGCCGCACTTGACCTGGCTGCCCTCCCTGCCCGCTTTACAGTGTAGTTTGCTGCTGAGTAGCACTCAAGTGTGTGTTTGTTTGTAACTCCCAAATATTCCTTGAAGGCGCAGATTTGAATTCTGCTTGGCTTAGCTGAACTGAAGGAGTGCTCCTCCCCACGAGCTCTGCAGAGCAGGGGCCAGCACTTCCTGCCTTCGCCGCCGCCTAGGGTCCGCCAGCTTCACTGCCCTGGCTTAGGGTCATTCTGTAGTGTCCCCAGTATTCATTCCTAGAGGAAGAACGCTGTCCTCAGGTGAGCCGCCCTTCCTCCATCCATCCTTGGCAAGGGCAGGAGAAGCAAGCTGCAAGGCACCTCTGCTGTGCATCTGCTCTGGTCCTGGAGGGCACTGTAGGGCCTCAGGCCTACAGCAGGCCCTTCTCACTCTCCTTTCCTTTTCCTCTCCAGTGTATGTGGTAGAAGACCAAAGAAGAGATGACCTGGGCCCATCCACCTGCCTCACAGCCTGCTGGACTGCTCTCTGTTGCTGCTGCCTCTGGGACATGCTCACCTGAGGAGCCCAGCTCCCCACCCGCCTGGCCGCTCCGTGCGCCTGCCTCCGATCGGTGTGCCTGTTCCCACTCTTCTGATTGCTGAAACAAGCGGCTAGCTCTGCGCAGACACCTCTACCTTCAGTCCTCCGGAGTCTTAGATTAGTGAGGGGTACTGCTACTTCATTCAGTGACTTGATCTTTTTAATGTTCAAAAGTCCTTTCTTACTGATCCTTAACAAATGTGCTAAATAATTTTACTTTTTTTGGCCAAAGGCTTAGTTATGAAATATATATTTATAATGTTTAAATTATACACTCAAGGTAATGGCAATATGTGATCCACCACTAGATCTCTCTGCTCACACCCTGTATGTTTCAATAAATCTGTCCAAACCCTGCTGTCTGAATTAGTCTAGATAATTTGAATCCCCTGGGGCTGGACTCTGTTGTATTCCATCCACCAGAGCTTGTAAGAGATGAGCAGGTCAGCTGGGACCGCTGTCCAGTTCATAAAGAGGAACTTTCCTTCTGTTCCAGCCATCTCCTCAAAGATGGATGGCTTGGGCAGGCCTATCTGCCAACACAGCGCACACTCGCTTTCGCCCAGGCCCTGGGAAAGGGACCTCTGGGTGACTGACTGCCCGGGGCTGCTCTCCAGGGCTCCACAGTCACAGGGTCTTCCTGCTCCCATCCCCTCCTAAACAAGTTAACCAACCTGTTCACCTCACAGTTGGCCACAGGGTGTCGCTAGGCTGTCAAAAAACAAGTCAGACTTTCCTTGGCTGCAGAGCAGCAGTGGAGGAAGGCAGGGTGCAGGGAGGGAGGGGACGTGTGTCCAGCATCAGGAAGTGAGGGTTGCCTGTGGCCAAACAGTGAGTGTCTTATCTCAGAAATAACCCACAATTTTATATCGTTATACACCGGATCAATACTCCCAATTTATTGAGGCACAAAGCCCACCACCCAACAGTAACACCCTGTCTGGACTCAGCAGCTGGAGTTCCTGCAGTGGCCAAGTGCGGGGCAGCAGGAAGGGACGAGTTCTGAATGTTGACTTAAGTTGACATCTAATTTTCAAAACAGTTGTGTTTAACCAACCTGCAATAAAATTCCTGAAAGCTGTACAACGAATGAGCTGTCCCGAGAATGTGCAAGCCATCTCCCGACTGTTCCCTCGGGGGATGCTAGGAGGCAGAACCACTGGCCCACCATGGCCAGACGAGACAGAGCCTCAGAGATGCTGCTTGCTCTTAAACTTGGTTTGGGAATCTGGGGAGAAAACGGGGAAGAGATCTCGAGGGCAACTGTAGCATGTTCTTCCTCCTCCTTCCTCCTATGCCCTACATAGAGGCCTGTGAACTACCCGTCCAAGGGCCGGGAAGGGAAGAGAAGAGGAACAAGAGCTGAGGAAGACGCCTGATTCTCACTCCCTCCTCAGCTGGAGAAAAGCAGATGTCACAGAGCAAGACGTAGCCTTTTATTGGTCTAACCCACATGCCTCGTGGCAGGCTTGGGCAGCCTTCTCCATCGGCCCTCCAGTCTTCCCTCCGTGGAGAGCTCCTGGCTTGTCCCCGGAGAACAGTGTCCCGGGCAGGGGTGGCAGACGTTCGGGTGGGGCCCCCGCCTGCAGGGATGGGAGAGGTCGGTCGGAGGGAGACTGCCGGCAGCTCCTACTGCGCCCTCCGGGCCAGCAGCATCTCTCGGATGTTGTCCTCCGCTTCCTTTACACTCCGCTCCAGGTAAGACTTTTTCTGCTGTAATATGAGAGAGGGGTTAGGACCAAGTGAGCAGGTGCAGCCCTTAGAGCCACAGGTTCTGGTGTCCTTCCCCAGCAGTGTGCTGCCACATAAAAGGCAGGTAAGCTCACCTGCCCACAGCA
>CABHPH010129382.1:0-33255 GCA_902168325.1 Peromyscus nudipes
TGTCCCTAAGTAAAGATGCAGATGCTGTGTTTGAAGAAGGCGGCCCTCTTCAATGATTTTGCTGTCAGTTTTGTCAAAACATGTGTGTTTTTAACACATTAGTGCCGTGTTCTTACTGTCTTCCCATCCAAACACAATGCAAGACACTTATCTTGTCTCCTTCTCATCAATTTGGTTGTTTTTGCCCTTCTGGTAGCTCTTAGCCAAATATAAATATCTTTTGCTTTTTCAAGTTAAGACAGAGTTATGGGACAATGGCCTTTAAGAAGAGATTCTTACATGAAAACTAAACCAAAGAGCTGTCAACAAAACCCCACACAGACTTGTCATTAATAAGGACCTGCCACCAGAACTCACCAATGGTTTTAGATACATCTCTGCATAAAAATTATTGAAATGACCTAAAAACCTTCTCTCACACGCTCAAGAAGTTGAATTATCCCACATCAAAATATATACATCAAAATGTAAGAAAATTAGAATGAAATAGAAAAATGTACAAGTTCCCGCTCCTGTCTCCATATAAGGCTGAGTGATGAATCCTTCATTTTGCCATTTTAATGATATTTTTATCATATTGTTTACCTAACTTGTTATATAGTCAGTTGGACTGAATAATTGAAATCTCCCAAGACTACTACATTATATATATGTGTGTGTGTGTGTGTGTTTGTATATATACTCTTAGGGTATAGTAGGTAATTAATTGATTGCCACTGGTGCAGTTGTAGAGTAGCCAAGCAGCATAACAACCACAGGCCAAATCATTGCCATGTTATCTACTGATAAAAATGTAGCCCTTGTTATAAGACAAGAAAACCATAGCTTAAAATTCCTTATCAATAAACACAAAAACCTTCAAAAACTATGAACAAATCAAGTCTAGTGATATATATAAACAATGAAAAAGTGAGATTTGTTCTAGGAGTACAATGCTAGATTAATTCAAATAATCTGTAAATCATTGTATTAACAGAATTAAAGAGAAGCATAATGTGACCATCCCAGTAGATGAGAAGTCAGTAGCAAAATTCAATAGCCATTTATTATAAAGTTCTCAGCAAATAAAAGGAAACTTCTTCAGCTGATTAAATTTTTAAAATCTACAGCTGGTTTCAAATTAGCTGAATTCTGAACATTGTCTCACTAAGATTGAGAACAAAGCAAAAATTTCTGAAACTGCCACTTCTATTTACCTCCTATTGCAGGTCTTTAAGATTTGTTTATGTGATGTGTGGGGGTATGGGGGATATGTGCATGTGTGTGCATATGGCCACAGAGGCCAGAAGAGGACATCAGATTCCCTGGAGCTGGAATTGCAGGCTGTTGTGAGCTGCCTGATAAGAGTGCTAGGAACCAAACATGGGTCCTCTGTAAAAGCAGTACATGATCTGAACCACTTAGCCACCTCTCCAGCCCTGAATCATGGATCTTGAACAGTGCAGAAAGGCAAGAAGAAAAAAGAGCATCTCACTAAACAGCATCACCAACTGGGGACCAAGTGTTCAAATCCCTGAGTCTATGGAGGACATTTTGTATTGGAGCCACCACACCAACTTCAGTTACTATACAAGGTTAATGTTGACAGAGTGGCTCCATTTGGATTCACATATCTGAAGTTGGGGTAGTCTCCTATTCCTTAGACTGTGGGACATGACACTAATTCCAGGTACTGAATCGAACTGAACTGGACTGAACTGAATTGAAGAGTATCCAGTTTATGTTCGAGGGGAAATTTCCTCTACCCATTTGTTCTTGGAAATGGTTTGGTTTGATGTTGAGAATATAAGAAGAAAATGGTTTGTCTCTCCTTATTATACATCTTTGTGGCTTAGAAGTAGCTAGATAGGACAGAAAGAGTACCAACCTTTAACAAAAATGTCAGAGACTAAGACTTCATCAATTATAAAGTTGATGATCCTTAATAGACACTATTAAGGGCAGGAGACATGGCTCAACTGGTAGAGTGCTTGCCTGGAACACACAAAGCCTTGGGTTTGATACCTAGAACTGCTTAAAAACCATCCTCAGAACCACATAAAGCCAGACGTGGTAGGCAATACCTGTAATGCTACCACTCAGAAGGCAGAGGTAGGCAGATTGGAAGTTCAGGGTCTTCCTCAGATGAACAGAGAATTTGAGGCCAGCCTGGGCTAACTGAGATTCTGTCTCACACAATTGAGCTACAGGGGCTGGAGAGATGGCTCAGAGGTTAAGAGCACTGGCTGCTCTTCCAGAGGTCCTGAGTTGAATTCCCAGCAACCACATGGTGGCTCACACCATCTATAATGTCTTTTGGTGCCCTCTTCTGGCACGCAGGCATATGTGCAGGCAGAACACTGTATACATAATAAATTTAAAAAACAAAAAAGATGAGCACAGAGATAAAGTATTTGCAAAAGGCTTGTGTCTACAGTACCTATGATAAAAAGAAGTGTCAAAGAACACAGTTTATTAAATTGATGAAAGACTAGAGCAAATATTTCACAAAGATAAAGTTATGACTCAATAAATACATGAGAAATGTCCTGACATTATCATTCATCAGAAAGTTGCAAATTAAAACCACAGCAAGATACCACCTAAAGCCACAAGGAAACTAAAAGTAAAATTACTGACAATATGAAAAGTGTCCTCTCATCTTGCTAATGTAGATGAGCAACAACCATGTTGGGAACATTTTGAACACATACACGTACATACACAGCGAATTAAATATGCACCTACCCCTTCTTCACCCAGCAAGTCTACTCCTGTCTGAACTAGAGAAACGGAATACATATGCATGAAGTGATTTGTTAGTAGCAGCTTAATTCACATTTCTTAGTGAGTTAGTAGAAAATGTAAATGCCCATCCACAGAGAGTGGATAAGTTGAGTCATATTCATATCATTGAATTCTACTTAATGATAAGAAGGAATGAATTGCTAATTTATGTACCACTATGCTGTAGAGAAATTATGTATGTATGTATATTAAACTAATATACATACATACACACAAAATAAATAAATATTCTAAAAATTAAAACGCAATAAGAAGACAGCTTCTGGTGGGAAGATGTCCGCCAAGGACAACTCCAAGGTGTCATTCCTCAGGAGACATCCTTCTTGTTCATTAAGACAGAGTCTCTTGGCGCTGAGTTCACGGAGTAGGTCAGACAGCCCAAGGAATACACCCAACTGCCTCCCCAGAGGTGGAATTACAAGTGTGTCCACTATATGTAGCTATAGTGCACATGGGCATACACACACACACACACACACACACACACACACACACACACAATAAGTAAATAAACATAATAATTTTTTTTATTTTTATAAAATGGGCCTCCAAATGGTCTGTTCCAGAATTTCAGAATGTCTTGACTGAACATGCCACTTGCTCAGGATTGGACTAACAGATCTCCCCAGCTCCAAGACTGTGAGAGTGTGTGAATTGTCAGCTTCCCAGCTGAGGAACGCAATCAGAGAAACAAAATGTGAATGTTCTCTTAGTCTGGAATGAAAAGATTCATCCATGAAGACGCACTGTAAATTGAGGACTTTTGTTTAAAAGGAAGCAAAGAAACCCAATGCAAACTAGCTTAAGTCCAAAATAAAATCTGTCAGAAGGCTGCTGGGAGAGTTGGCAATCAGGGGGGAGGCTGGAATCAAGGATGAAAAGGAAAGCTCAGGGACCAGAATGCTGAGCACACAGCAGAGAACGTGTGGTTTCTCCTCTCCTCTTTCCCACTTCCTCTAGATGGCTCCTAGGAAATGTGATGCTAATGATGCCATCCTTGAGATGCAGATGTGTGTTTAAAATAAATTAGGGAAGAGTCATGGTTACTCTTCTGAGCTCATTAAAATCATTTACACCTCACTAGCAGAGTGATGATCACTTTATTTTTTTTTTTCTGGTATTATACTGTGGGTGTGTGTGTGTGTGTGTGTGTGTGTGTGTGTACACAAGTGTGTATTTGTGTTTGTGAGGGAGGGTGTCATTCTTCAGGAGCCATCCAGTGTCTTCACTGAGACAGGGCCTGTTATTGACTTTTTGCTCACTGAGTAGGCTAGGCTGGGTGGCCCAGGAGCCCCCAGAATTTACCCATCTCTGCCTCCCCAGTGATGGGATTACAAGTGTGCCCCACTGAATCCAGCTTTCTTGTGTGGATTCTAAGGATCAAATCAGGTCCTTGTGTTTGCAAGGAAAGAACTGTAGTGAGCGAGCCATCTCCCAGGCCCCAGATTCATATTAAAAACCATCCTTAAAAGCCACCTCCTTAACTGGGTGTGGTGGCACACATCTTTACTCTCAGCACTGGGAAGACAGAGACTGTGTGAGTTAAAGGCCAGCCTGGTCTACATATCGAGTTCTAGGACAGCTAGAGCTGTTACACAGACAAACCCTGTCTTGAAAAACTGAAACAAACAAACAAAAAAGACATCTCCTTAATCAGGTATGGTGGTGCACATTTTTAATTCCAGCACTTGGGAGGCAGAGCCAGGCAGATCTCTATGAGTTTGAGGCGGCCTGTGCTATATTGTGAGTTCCAGACCAGTCAGAGCTAAAAGATATCTCCTTAATAATTGTCCTAAGGCAAATTACTTCATTTACTTTCAGCCTGCCTTGTGTTGCCATATTTGTGGTATTTTTTAACCTTTATTTTTTTGTATGTGGATTTTCTGCTTACAGATGTGTCTGTACACTGTATCCATGTAGTGTCCAAAAAGGCCAGAAGAAGACATTAGATCTCATAGGACTGGAGTTACAGACAGCTGTGAGCTGCTATGTGGTACTGGGAATTGAACCCAGGTCCTCTGGAAGAGCAGTCAGTGCTCTTAACTGCTGAGCCATCTCTCTAGACCTCTTGCTGCCATATGTGGATGTGCCCCTCCAGATATTCTTCCTTCATCTGAATTATACACCACACCTATTGAGAACCATTATATCTTATTCATATGCACACCAATTAAAAGAACTACTGTGAACATCATTTTCTATTTACTATAAACAACAGGGTTTTTCTTTTTTCTTTTCTTTTTTTTTTTTTGAATGATTTGTTTTTTAAATGATGTGTATGTGAGGATTCCTTGGATTGGAGTGACTTCCAACTGTGCCATGGTTCTCAGCTGTGTGTTCTGAAAACCACACTCAGACCTTCCAAACAGGTATTCCGTGATAGACGTGCAATGCTTGTTTGTTGAGCTGAACTGGCCTGTAACAGCCATCACCCCACAGGTCCAGTTATGCAACCATGAAGAGAGGCAGCTGGACTCCTGGGGACGTTTCTATAGCACCTTCTCTAGGGACAGAGGGATTCACTCCCTCACCACAGCCCTGCCCCCTGGGGACAATGCAGCTCTTGTGAGGCAGCCAGCACACAGTCTGACCGTCGCTGTTACCAGGATACAGTCACCTACCTAAGGAGAAGAATTGAGGTTCCAAGATTGCATGTGGCTCAGCCCTACCTGGGTCTTGGCAGGGCCAGCGATCAGCAGTTAAGGCACTATGCATCAATCAAAATAATGCCAATAACTTGTACAGTGGGTTTAAATGTAGAGGGTTGGGGGGAGAGATATAGCTCAGTTGGGTGGGTGCTTTCCTGGCATATATGAAGCCCTGGATTTGATGCCTAGAACCCTGTAGGTCAAGAATGGTAATACATGCTGGCAATTTCAGCACGATGATCAGGAAGTTCAAGGTCATTCTTAGCTACCTAGTGAGTTCCAGGCCAGCTTGGGCTACATGGGACTTTGTCTCCAAAATACATACATACACACGGAAAGCTGAAAATGACTGGACAAAGTGAAGTCAAGTGTTTCAGACTGTCTAGTACAAGAAACACAAACAAAAGCTTCATACCTTAGGTGTCGCTGGGCGGGTACAACCATCATCTTCCAACTCAAAGCCGTCTTTCTTGGTTTTGTTTTTGCTTTTTTTACTACAGATGCACGACTTACTGATAGAACAAATCACGGACACGGACTCGGCACATAAATGCATCTTCGGAAGTCTCCGCAAGAAGAAAACAAAAAGGAGTTGCTTCCCCTGTCAGTACAAATGCCACTCAGCACCCAAGCACGGAGAAATGTGATGGAAATCGCATCTGCAGAAAAGTGTGCTGTTAGTGGATTAGCCAGGCTGACCTATTCTTTCAAGCTATTCAGAGAAATAACAGTCATTTACAGTGATTTTAGTCAACTGCTCTCCCCATCATTTTGTGTAATTAGGGACAGCCATTTTCTTGAAGGTAGCGAAAACATGGAGAGACAGAGCCCCCACCCCCAGAGCTCCATTTCTGTAGCCGTCAGAAAGTTAATGGTCTCCAGGCAGAACACGTCGCTGAGGCAGTGGCGACATCAGCACAGGACATGGGGGTGACCAGGTGGAGAGACAGGCGAGGCTGACACATACAATCCTCTCCGTGGACAGAGGAGAGATGAGTGACAGAGCCGTTCTCTAAATGTCCTACCTGTCCGTCACCCGGAGCCAAAATGCCCCCTTGGATATCCGGTCTCTTATTTTTATCTCCGGAGATCAGAGCCCCTCAGGATTCAAAGGCTTATGTATTTTAACGTGTCAGAAGAGAAAGGGATAAAATGAAATTTTCCTGCCACACAGGGTGAGGGGAATTTAAATATGTAATTGCTGTCAGCAGCGCCTTTGTCCCCAGCCCTACGCTTTCATCTACTGCTCGGGAGAAACGACTTCATTCACCCCAACTCCTTCCCTCCTGCCTCCACCACAGGCAGCTTTCAAAGCCTCTGCCACATGCGGCTCTGCTTCATTAGCGTCTTTGTGTCCCAGCATCACTGATGGTATCGGCGAGAGCTTGGGGAGTAAAGTTTGTTCAGACATTAACCATCATTAGGAACAAACAGCAAACAGCTTCTGTCGGCAGCAAAACGGGCTCCCTGAGCCGAGGCTCAGAGCTTTAGAAATGGGGCTTCTTCCAGGTAGCGGCACCCGCCTGCCCAGCTGGCTTTGTGCTGTGCTGGCCTAGCGGGCTCTCCTGAAGGTAGAGTAATCCCTACAGCAGTTTAGAAACCTTCGTGTTGTTGCTGTTTTCAATAAGACTCACAAACAGGATCCCTGCCACGGCTGCCCCACGGGCTTCATTCTGGGTGGATGTTTGTTTTGTTATTTTGGATTGTCATTAAGACATGAGTGATCTTGTGGGTTTGTTTTGTGTGTGTGTGTGTGTGTGGTTGTTGTTGTTGTTGTTTTGGCAGTCTCTCTATGTAGCCCTGGCTGGCCTGGAACTTGCTATATTGACTAGGCTGGCCTTAAACTTAGAGATCTGCCTGCCTCAAGTCATGAGTGATCTTACCTTTGCCATCCTGAGACTAAAGTCCTGGATCTCAATTCAATTTATACAGTTCAGTAGTAGAAGGAGGAGCAGGGGGAAAATGAGGAGGAGAAAGAGAAGGCGAAGGAGAAGAAGAGGAGGAGGAGGAACATACACTGAAAATTAATTCTCTTGTTATAGACCTGTTATCTAATAATGATCAATTTTGACGATAAAAACATCAAGCCATCACCTGCCATGAGAGTTTCTCAAGTGAATTATTATCCCTGGTCTTATTTGCCTGAGCATTGAAAGACTGGCTTCTACAGAGCTGTAGACTGCCAGTACAGTCCCTGGACCATGTCACCCAGACTCACTGCTTCTAAAGAGCATAGGGCCACCCAAACCGCAAATCACTCAACTGCCAACTCTTTGTACCATCAACTCATATTTACTTTATGTTGTATCAGTTTCTTAGGCCAGACTTTGAATGAAACAAAATGATTCTAATGAAACAAAATGATTCTAATCTATAAGATTGGCCAGGTGTGGTAGTGCATGCCTTTAATCTCAGCCTAGGGCATGTGGTTCTCTATGAGTTTGAGGCCAGCCTGGTCTACTAGTGAGTTCCAGGTCTGTCAGGACTACATAGCGAGACCCTGCCTCATCAAAAAAAAAAAAATTATTTTATTCCCTATCATTCCTGCTTCTTTGTATCTGTCTCTATCTCTCCCCCTCTATCCCCCCCTCTTTGATTTTTTTGAGACTGTAAGAAAGAAGGGGAGTGGGGGGAGGGAGAATTAAGCAACCATAAAAGAAACAAACTTTCTTAATGCCAACAAGCCTCCCCTGCTGGAGCCTTTCCTCACCTGTGGGTCAAGTAGGAAGCACACTATGACCCACACCCTGCAGGTCAAGGTGAAAGAGGGTCCTTGATGGTCACCTCCAGGCCCAGGGAGAAGCTCAGGAATGAGCAGACATCTTCCCAACTTCCTGGCTGTTGGAGTAGCTTTCTTCCCTGTGGAGAAGCTGGTAGTTGAAGAGAGATAATGTTTATATTTCCTGCCACAGACTTAAATGTGTGTCTGGAGTGCTGCTGGCTGTAAAATGTCTGGATCTGTTCTTCCAAAGCCTGCTTTTTTCTGAGGACATTGGACACATCCTGCATACATGTCTGAGTCTCCAACAGACAAAGGACATCCAGAGCAAGACTTCAGCAGACTCTTTCTGTCAAGGTGAAACACACTGAGCTTTCAACTTTGCAGGTTTTCACACACGGCTTTCAACACAACTGCTCTGCTCAGTCACTGTCGTAAAAAGATTAACTATTAGCAATATGTTACCCAGGTCCTGGTGAGGTGCTGCAGGCATTTAACCTCAGCACTCAGGAGGCAGAAATAGGTCGATCTCTGTGAGTTCAAGGCCAACCTGATCTCCATAGCAAGTTCCAGGCTAGCCAGAGCCACACAGAAAAACTCTATGTCAAAACAACAATGACTAAATATGTTGTTTGAAAAAAAAAAAAAAAAAGCAGCAGGCTGGATTTGGCCTGAGGGCCATAGTTTGCCATTCCTAGCTCCAGAAAAGTCTCTTATTTTACTTTTAATTAATTTAAATTAATTAATTCTTACATTGCTAGGAATTGAACACAGAATCTTACACATGCTAGGAAGTGTTCTATCACTGAGCTACAGCACAGCCCTCTAATTGTTTTAGTGATGCATGATATCAGTTTAAACAACAAACAGAAAATAATATTGGTGAGATGGCTCAGTGGATAAAGACATAATCCTGATAACCTGAGTTCAGTCCCCAATACCTATATGAAGAGAATAAGGAACTGACTCCCACAAGTTGTCCTCTGACCTCTATACATACCATGGTACAGGACACACACACACACACACACACACACGTGCGCACAAATGTAATAAAAATTTTAAAACATCCCCCAGGAAATATAGGCAAGCCCTTAAGCACTTTCAACTCTTGTAGGGTAAAAGGGCCAGTGAAAGAAACACACCCTGGCCCTGAAACCAGAGCCAAAAGGTTAAAAATGGCCAAAGAAAGAAACACATTTTGACCCTGAAATCAGAGCCAAAGAAACACACTCTTCCCCTGACCAACTCAGCATAAAAATCAACCAATCCCTGGGCAAGAAAATCAACCAATCCCTGGGCACAAAATCCGGCCAATCTCTGAGCTTGTCCAAGCTCAGGGATTGAAACCCAACCAATACCCAACCTGAAAATCTTCACCCTGGAAAAACTTGGCTGCTGAGGAGCATATAAGCCCTGTCCCTGTTCAGTTAGGAGCTGCCTCCACTCTGGCAGAAGCAGCCACTCTCCTGGATTCTTCCCTCCCAAATAAATCTCTTGAATGAGGTTTGGGTGACAACCTCTTTCACTGGAGTGGAGCAGAGCAGAGAAATATCAATTTTCACTGGAGCCAGAGCAGAACTATTTGTCTGGGGAAACCTTCCCTTAGTAGAGCAGAGTTGTTACACTATGGGGAATCTGAGCAGAGTTGTAACAACTTCACTGGGGAAACCCTCTGCCTGGGGAAGCCCAGGCAGAATTGCTTGCTATATTGGGGAAACCTTTCCCTGGAGCAGGCCTATAAGCTGCTATGCTTACAGTGACTTGGTGGTATTCTTTGGCTCCCAACTGCCAGGACACCTTTCCATCAGAGCTGCAATGCTCACAACTATGTACCCAAATACATGTTTATTTATATATATGTTGTATACAAGAATAACGTGAACATACTATTTCCATTATAAAACAGAAAACAGAACTGGCCAAAGTGAAAAACAAATAATATTTTTGCATGCAAATATAACTGTGATGATTTCAGAATATCATTAGCTATGATCTGAAAGTACAATAGTCATAGTGGAATTAAGTCCATAATCTAAACACTCTTCTTGATAACTTAAAAAAAAATGGCAGGCCTGGTGTGGTGGTACATACCTTTAATCAGAAGGCATGGGCAGGTGGATCTCTGTGAGTGCAAGGCCAACCAGAGCTGTGTAGTGAGACCTTACCTCAAAGAAGGAAGGAAGGAAGGAAGGAAGGAAGGAAGGAAGGAAGGAAGGAAGGAAGGAAGGAAGGAAAAGGAAGATTGTAACATTTATTACCCCTAAACAAATCCTTGTTTTTAGCTTATAATGTTTCTGTCAAAAAATTCAAATGACAAACTGTAGCTCAGTTGATACAGTGCTTGCCTAGCATGCACTGAACCCTGAATTCTACCCAAGCACTCCACACACTGGGAATGGCATCATGTTCCTGTCATCCCAGCAGTTGGGAGGTGAAGGCAGTAGGATCACATGTTCAAGATCGTCCTTGGCTACATAGTGAGTTCAAGGCCATCCTGTGCTGTATGAGACCGTGAAAAAAAGAAAGAAAGAAAGAAAGAAGAAAGAAAGAAAGAGAGAGAGAGAGAGAGAGAGGAAGAAAGAGAAAAAGAAAAGAAAGATTAAAAAATTTAAAAAGCTGGCATGCCCAGAGCAGTCTACCCTGGGCGCCGAGGAGAAAACACAGGGCGGGCACTATTATGGTGAGCAATGTTGAGTGTGGTATGTGAGAGAGAGACAGAATGGTTCATGTCCTGTGAACAGAGGCATATCTGAAGAGGTAAATGCAGTGAGGAGCGGACTGAAGCGGCTCCATTGCTACCTGGGGTGATGTCTGCTCTTTGTCTGCTGTCTGTGTTGATGTCCGAGGCTCCTTTTACCACTGAAGGCTGAGAGGATAGGGCTGTACAGAGTTGGAGCCTCCTCTCACTGGCTGCAACGCTAGGGAGAACAGGCTGCAGCGCTCAGGAGAGAGGGTGCTCCACCTCACCTGGACCAGCACAATAATAGAGCCAACCCCGTACCAGGGAGCATGGTCAAGCTGGCTCTGGGGGTGTGAGAATGGGAGAGTGGGTCCCACCCCCCACCCCCTTGCCTGCCATGTGGTGGTGAGGGTAAGGGAAAGATAACCTCCACCCCTTTCTCCTGGCCACCTGAGGCAGGCGAAGGAGCTGATCCAACCCCTCACCAGGGGCAGCACTCAGGAGAATGAGAACGGCCCTGTACCTCACCTGGCAGCTCAGGAGAGCTGAACCTGTGGACAGGGGTGCTGCAGGTGAGCTGGCCCTGAGGAAATGGGCGCGGGATCTTTGATATCGCCTACCTCATCTGTCTTGTGGTGGTAAGAGTACAGTAGAGCTGACCCTGCTGACGGGGGTGGAGGGGAAGAGCCACCAGAGAATGTGAGCATGGGAGATCTGGCCCCACCCTTCATCTACTATATGGTGGCATGGGTGAGGGAGAGATACCCTACCCCCCTCCCCGCTTTGCCCCTCAACACCTGTGTCAAGTGGGAGAGCTGGTCCTGAGGTCATAAGAGCGGGAGAACTGTCCCTGCCCCTTAGCAGCTACAGCACTCAGGCTCTGCACCTCACCTGTGACGGGGGTGAGGGGAGATGCCCCTGAAGGTGTGAGTGTGGGAGATCTGGCCCCACCCCTCATCTGCCATATGGGGGCATAGTCAAGAGAGAGCTCCCCACCCACCCCTGCTTGCCTATGGCAGTTGGGAAAGCTGGCCCTGAGGTCATAGGAGCGGGAGAGCTGTCCTTGCTCCTCACCAGCGGCAGTACTTGTGGGAGTGGCCCCTGCATCTCACCTGGACAACACAGAAGAGCTGGTGTCGGTGGAGGTGAACCAGCCCTGAGAGCATGAAAACAGGAGAACCAGTCCTGCCCCTTGCTCCTTGCTGCATAGGGTGAACTAGCCAGGGCAATGCTGGAGAGCTCACCCTGGTGTTGAAGACAGGGGAGAGCTGGTGGACTGAACCAGAGTCGTGAGATGGCCCACTCCAACATCCACCCCATCTATGATCTGCTGGAGCATGTGAAGGGACCTGTCCTGCAGACCCAAAACTGTGGGATCTGGGCAACAACAGGATACCCACGATGAGTCTCAGTGAGGGACTAACATCGATAGTGTAGCAGAAACTAGACGCCTTGAACCAGATCAATGACTCTTTGCAATGAACACTTGTAAGGAAAGATATGTGGACCAAGGGGTTTACTGGGTGACTCACTGTGTCACACTGTAGCTTCCATGATGAGATCTTTTTTTTCTCTCTCCCTTGAAATTTTCTCTTAAATTTTATTTAATTTTATTTTACTTGGAGTGGGTGGAGGTTGCAAGAGCAGAGGGCAGATACAAAGGGACAGGGAGATGAATGGGATTGAGATGCATGATGTGAAAGACACAGAATAAATAAAAAGAAAATTAAAAAACTTAAAAATTCATTAAAAAATTAAAACATATTTAAAGTGTGTGTGCATATGAGTCTCTCTCTCTCTCTCTCTCTCTCTCTCTGTGTGTGTGTGTGTGTGTGTGTGTGTGTGTGTATACATAAGTTAGGGGATAGCACTGGAAGTCATTTTCAGGAATACCACCCACTTTCTTTGAGACAGGGACTTTTATTGGCCTAGAATTTAGCACTTAGACTAGGCTGGTGGATGAGTATGTTCTGGGCATCCTCCTGTCCCTGGATAACAAGCATGTGCCACCATGCCTGGCATTTTTACCTGGGTTCTGAGTATCAGACTCAGGTTCCCAGGTGTTGAGGCAAGCATTTCACCCACTGAACCATTCCTCCAATCCTCACACCTTTTGTTGCAACAAACTTATACTTTGCCGTCTATATTAGGCATTGACTTAAAATATTTAAAGTATCAACTTATTTAATTCTCACAATATCCCTGTGCAAGTGGTGTGTGTGTGTGTGTGTGTATGTGTGTGTGTGTGTGTGTGTGTGTGAGTGTGTGTGTGTTCCTCTCATCCACTCTCACACAGTGGAAACTGCAGCACGGAGTACCAAGGTGACTTGTCTGGCTACAGTGGGGAGGTGACAGGTTCTAGCATCCTTCTTGAATTCAGCTGCCTGGGTCAGGCAGAGGATAGACACGAGCTCTTCTGTGCTCTTTACTTTCTCAAAGAAGATGAGATTTCAGTTCAAATTTGTTTTTCAGGAATTTCACTTGTCTATTTAGGAAACAATGACTGTGGATAATGTAGTCCAATAGAGTATGAGCTACGATTGATACACTGTGACAGAATGAATTTGACAACCAATGAGAGGTCTCCTGTCAAACTCTCTGCTCTTGGATACCCTTTTTTCTGGGAAAACCAGAGAAGTGTATTAATCTCACAAAAAGACTGCGGGTGCCAGAGTCAGTTTGTAAACTAAAGACTATCCTTCCTTCGCTTCTGTCCGTCATGTTTTGATGAGAAACCCTAACATGTTCTTCCTGTCCCTAGATGGATCATCTTTGCTACGGCTTGAATGTGAGATATCCTTCATCGTTTCATGTGTTACACACTTGCCACCCCCCCCAGCTGGTGGCGCTGTTTTGGGAAGTTGTTGGAATTTTAAAAAGTGGGATCTCACTGGAGGATGTAGGTCACTGGGGGGGCAGGTCTTAAGGTTTTATAAGTCCACCCTGCTTCCTGTCTCTCTTGCTTCCTCATCCATCATGACATGAATAAGCAGTCACATGCTGGTCCTGCCACCATGCCTTCCCCACATGATGAACTATATGCCTCTTTAAACCGTGAGACAAAAACAAACCTTTCCCACTCAAAATGCTTATTTCAGGTATTTTATCATGTAATGACAAGTAACTAATAAAATCCAACTAATACACCTAGGATACGCTACCCATCTCACCAAGAGGGATGACCTTATGGCCCAATTATACTTTTTCCAATAAAACATTAACCCTGCTTATAGTAACAGAGGGAAGACTAAGCTATCCTGGGATTAACATTACATTAAGATAAGCTTAATTAGAGGGGTCGTCAGATAGCATTGCCTTAAACTTCTGCCTCCTTTAATCACATTGCTAATTAAAACCCTGCTCTTCTGTATTTAGAGAACAAATAATTTTCAAAGCCCTGGACTTGAGCACCAAGCAGAAATTTGTTGTGAACTCTCCCACCCAGAGAAATTCCTCTTACTTTTCACTTCAACTTGTGAGCTAGTGCTTAATATTTTCTGAAGCAGCAGCCTTCACACGTGCTCATGCTCATATCAGAACCAATCAGAGGGTTTGCTGCAGCACAGACCCTGGGCTCCTGGCTGGACCCATATTTCTTACTTGGTAGTTCTGGGTGGGACCCAAGAATTTGAATTTCTAGCATGGGCCCATGTGATACCACTGGTCTAGGGGTCACACTGGAGAAGAACTGTCCCATGAAGCTGTCCGTTCTAGTTTCGTTTCTGTTGGTGTGGTAAAACGCCCTGACAAAAGTCAACTCCTCTCTTAGGAGAGAAAGTGATTTTTTTTTTTAACCTAAAAATTCCAGAGTACAGTTCATCATTGTGGGGAAGCTACAAGCCAAGGAATACCAAGCATTGTTAGCAAACATCAAAAGGCAGAAGTAAAGAGAGCTTCCCTATAGGCTTCAGGGGTAACTTGACCCTTACGATGCTTGATCTAAGACTTCTGGGTTTCATTAAATTATATTAGCCAAGGTTCTTTAGAGGAACAAAACTGATAGAATGAGCAAATGTGTGTGTGTGTGTGTGTGTGTGTGTGTGTGTGTGTGTGTGTGTGTTACAGGCTGTGGTTCACTAGTTCAACAATGGCTATCTATTGACAAAAAGGTCAAGAATCAAATACTTGTTCAGGCTGTAAAGTCCCTGAAATATGTCTCAGCTGGTCTTCAGTATCTGTTGGAATCCTAAAGAAGTGTGCTCTAATACCAGTGAAGGGATGAACTTGCCAGTGAGAGTGAGGGCAAGCAGGCAAAGAGCAAGCGCTTCCTTCTTCCACGCCCTTTATACAGGCTGCCAGCAGACGATGTGGCCCAGGTTTAAGGTAGATCTTCCCACCTCAAAACAACACCAACAACAAAAATCTGGATTTAAGGTGGGTCTTCCCCCTTCAAATAATTCAACCAAGAAAAATCTGTCACAGGTGTACTCAGCTGCTTGGGTTTAGTTAATTCCAGATGTAGTCAAGAATAGCCGTTACAAGAACTGTGAATCAATAAATACCTGTGGTCTTAATCTAGCCAGTTTGTGCTATTAGCTGCAAGAGTCCCAAGAAACAATGACTCTCTCTCTCATCATGTCTGAAGCTGAACCGAATGATGTCTTCCTCATGAATAACCCTAAGTTGTTCTTCTCTTAAGTTCCTGTGTCTAATAGCAGCGTCACAGTGTAGTCTTGTCAATCATGCAGCTAAAACCCAGACTCACCACGTTCTCTTGTATTAGTTGCTTTTCAGTTGCTGTGATAAAACACCATGACCAAGGCAACTTATAGAAGGAGTTTATTTGGGCTTATAGTTCCAGAGGGAGAAGAGGGCCATCATGGTGGGGAAGCGTGGCAGCAGGCAGCAGGGTGGTGGATGTAGCAGGAAGCTTTGGACTACGCACAGAGCAGAGAGAGAGGACACTGGAAATGATGGGAGGAATTTTTAACCTTTAAAGCCTATCCATGTAGCATGAGTCTTAAAAGTTCTTATTAATAAAATCAAACACGAGGCCAGGTATTGGGGTGAACACTGGAAGGTCAGAGAGACAGAATAAACCACAGCTATCTCACCTCGCTGGATCCTCAGCTGGTCTTGTTTCCTCAGACTGGATGCCCCGAGCCCTCATCCAGAATGGGTCTCAGCTGAACTGCTGCTAGAAGCCTGAAAGCTTAACCAGCCACATGTTTCTCCAGGCCAAAGGCTTCTCTAGGCCAAAGGCCTGCTCAGGCCAAATGCCTCTAGTTTCTGGTCCTCACGCCTTATATACCTTTCTGCTTTCTACCACCACTCCCTGGGATTGAAGGCGTGCTTTCTGGGATTAAAGGCTGTGTCACCATGCTTGGCCTTTTCCAGTGTGGCCTTGAACTCACAGAGATCCAGAGGGATTTCTGTCTCTCAAATGCTAGGATTAAAGGCGTATGCTACCACTGCCTAACCTCTATGTTTAATATTGTGGCTGTCCTGTTCTCTGACCCCAGATAAGTTTATTAGCATACACAATATTTTGGGGAACACAATACCCCCACATATCCCTGGAGACACGCTTCCACCAATAGGGTCACACCTCCTAGACTTACCCAGTTGCACCAACTGAGGACCATGTATTCAAACTTCTGAACCTATAGGAGACATTCTCATTCAAACCATTGCATTGTACTCTTTGGCTTGTGGTGATAGCATGATGCAAAATGTACTTAGTCCAACTTCAAAAGCCCCTTGCATAGTCTCTTGGTCCCCACACTGTTTAAAAGTCTGGTCTCAAGTAATCTCTTAATTGTGAACCCCTGTAAAATTAGAAAGGAAATTACATACTTACCACATGCAATGGCACAGAATATAAATTTCCATTCCACTCCTCTATACCTTTGTGTCCTGTAAGCCACGAAGTTTTGTCAACCTGAAACTGAATGTGGTAGTCTTACATTATGGGGAGGGAAAGCACTCAGAACAAGCATGGGCAAGAAATAAAACAGTATAGAAAGGCTGATTGCCTGCAACAAGTGAGAAGAGCAAGTGTTTATTTCCAAATCAATGGCTTCCTCAGACAAAGGAAGAACTTATACATATTCATACAGGAAAGCACCTTGATGGTGGACACCTTGCTGAGCATGCTCAATTTAAGGAAGTAGTTTAAGATGGTGTATAAGTCAGGGTTCTTTAGAGGAGCAGCACTTATAGAATGAATATATATAGGCTTAATATATACTATATATATATTTAATATGTATATAATATTATATATAACCTGGCTTACAGGCTGTGGTCCAGCTAGTCCAACAATGGCTACCAAGGTCCAAGAATACAATAGTTTGTTCAGTCCATTAAGCTGGATATCTCAGCTGGTCTTTAATACACATGGGAATCCAAAGAAGTAGGCTATAATGCCAGTGAAGAAATGAACTTGTCAGCTAGATAGAACAAGAGCAAGCAGGCAAAGAGAGTAAGCTTCCTTCTTCCATGCCCTTTATATAGGCTGCCACCAGAAGGTGTGGCCCAGATTAAAGGCGGATCTTGCTCCTCAAAAGGTCTACATTAAAAATGTGTCTTCCCACCTCAAGTATCAGGATTAGAAGTGGGTCTTCCTGCTTCAAATGATTTAATTAAGAAAAAAATCCCTCACAGGTATACCCAGCCACATGGGTTTTAGTTAATTCCAGATGTAGTCAAGTTGACAACCAGGAATAGCCATCATAGATGGAAAGATGTCAGGTACATTTTGGGGTATATTTAGCTAAAGGTCATAACATATGTTAGAAAGGGTAAAATGGACAGGAGCACTTTGAGGAATGCTCAGCTCATCCCATAAAGACCTCAGATTGCATTTGCATCAAACTTGATGAACCCAGCCTTCCTCTATCTTAGGCTTGAAAGCCACTGTATAGTAAAAACAAAACAGGTTCATTCCTGTTTATGATTAAACCTCTGTTTCTCAAGGATTGGACTGTGCCCCATCTTTAACCTCAACTACAAATGGTTCTGTACTGCCTGTTCAGGAAACAGCAATTATGTCTTTGTTTGAAGAAGTTGTTATGACCATCTTGCAACCCTACCTTTGTTTCAAAGGGTTGTTATAATCACCTTTTGTTATGACTACCTTGTTTTCACTCCCTTGTTATGTCCACCTTGCTATGCTCTGCTTCTGTAACCCCACGTATTTGCCTGCTGAATCCTCTATTTGGAAATCCCCTACACCTGAGCTATAAAAACCTTGTATTTCCCACATCCAATGCTGACCTCTTGAACCCTACCTTAGCAGGGAGGCAGCCCATAGTACAGTAATAAAAAAGCTTGTTTTAATTAATTGCTTGCTTTAGTTAATTTGGTCATGATGATTTGGGTAGGAGGTCTTTCTCCTTGAGTCTTTGGAATTAACAGAAGATGGTAGGCAAGATTGTTTCTGGGCATGCTCAGTTTTTATCTTAGGGTTTTATTGCTGTGAAGAGATGCCAGGACTACAGTAATTCTTATAAAGGAAAATATTTCACTGGACCTGGCTTACAGTTCAGAGTTTTAGTCCATTTCCACTATGGTGGGAAAAACGGCAGCATGCAGGTAGACAGAGTACTGGAGAGGTAGCTGAGAATTCTACATCCAGATTAGCAGGCAGCAGGAAGACAGAGTGAGCCACTGGGTTTAACTTGAGCTTCTGAAACCCCAAAGCCATTTTATGAATTTTAAAAAAAAAGACAAAACAAAAAAACTGGTACTGGAGCTCAGAAAGCTATGAAATGTCAAAACAGAGATTGACAGTCTTAGTCTAGTTTCTCATAGCACCCTGTGTTGCCTCCATAAAATATAAAGAAGTGGCCTGGCACCCAAGTCCACCTGCAGGTTGTTATCCTAGCCATCATCCCTCTTCCTTCCGTGTACAGCCCTCTGCTCCAGGCTGAGACTCCTCACCATTCCCTGAACATACAGGTTCACTTCTTGCCCTTACGGCTTTAGTTGTTCACTTCCAACAACCTACTGAAACCCTCCAGATATCTTGTGATGTAATCTGCAGTGTCAACCTGCTTGTAGTTAGAATCACTCCGGAGACAAGCCTCTGGGTGTGTGTGTGATGGAGTTTCCAGAAAGATTTAACTGAGCAAGGAAGGCCACCATGAGTGGTCATTCCATGGGCTGTGATTCTACACCATATTTAAAAAGGGCAGGGAGAAGAGAGGGGACTGAAGGGAAGCATCCGTCTCTCTTTCCTTCCTGTTCACAGCTGAAGTGTGAGAAGCTGCTTCATGCTCCCACAGCCACACCTTTCCCGCCATGATGGGCTGCGAGCTCAAAGGAAACCAACCCTCCTTCAGCTGCTTCTTGTCAAGTGTTTGGTCACAGCAAGGAGACAAATATAATACACTTTTAATGCCAATTTTTTATCAGTGCCCCAAGTGGGAATTATTTGCTTCTTTTGGGTCACCTAATCATGAAAGAGTTAAACATAAGAAAGATGAACGAGTACCAGCCTCAGGCCCCCAAACCAGGACCCCAAACCGTTAGCCTCAGCAGAAATATTCTTGTCATATTTCTTGTGGCATCAGCAGAATAACCTTGTGACATTGTCTGGGTCTAGCAGAACATCCTGTGGCTATTCTAGGAAGAAAAGCAGCCTCCATGGAAAGTCCCCATAGCTGTACTCCCCCTCCCCAGTGCTGATCTTTAAACTAGCCAATTATATATTGCCCTGAATGCTATGTTAATTTTGTGGTTTTTGCCTTTAAAAGATGCTTGCAATTATTGTTCGGGGCTCCTCTCACTGAATGGTGCAAGGGGCCCGTTTGCACAAACGATCAAAATAAAGCCTCTTGCTGATTGCATCAACTGGTCTGGAGTCCGGGTTTCTGGGGCGCCCACCTGAGAGGATAGTGCCCTGAGTCTGGGGTCTATCAATTAGACCTTGGGCTGTCCCACCCTGCTTTCCAGCAGCCATCTGCATGGTCATTTCTGTCACTGTCGCTCTTCCTAATTCAAGGGCTAGCCATTTATTTCCTTCCATCATTTATAACAATGCCTCAATAAATGTTGTTGATATGAATTACTAACAGTGGCAGTGGTAATTATGATGACAATGTCAGCTAGCCTTTGCTAGGCATTCATACTCAACAATATCACTTGTATGCAAAAAACTAAGTTTTTATTTTAAAAATGTTGATCCCCTTCTCTTTTCCCACAATTAAAAAGAAATATGTTAATCTACTTACCAGTTTTTCATGTCATTTGAGACGCTTCAATGGAAATTTCTCTCTCTCTCTCTCTCTCTCTCTCTCTCTCTCTCTCAGGTGATGTTTTTGTGTGGTAGAGATTCACTTATGTGCAGGAACATAAAAATCTGTCCATTGTCCTCTAAAACTATAATGCTCACAAAGTAGGCAAAGAGCCAATTTGCCCCCTAGTCCCCAGAAGAGATCCCCCTTCTCCTTGGATCTTGGCAATGACACTCTATTTAAGGTTACGTTAGTTTGAACCTAACCCAGAACCTTATTTCAGGACGGGGAGAGGGTGTTCAGACTGAGTTGTGAGCATCCTGAAGCCATGCCTTGATGGCTCAGGCAGCTCAGACTTATATTGGAATCCCAGAGGTCCGGATTCTATTCTTCTGGACCAACAGAAGGGATCTGAAAAAGAGACCAGACAAGAAACCAAATGAGCCCAAGGGAAATGCAGCCAGAATGGACATTCTGGTAAGTGGCAGAACAACTTTCCACTAAGCCTAGACACTATTTAGAAGCCAGACGTGTGTAAATGACATAAGGAAATGGCCGTAACTGTGGGAGCCTTAATCAAAAGCAGACTGAAGAAAATGACTGGGAAATAATTAAAAAGGAATGAGCGGAGTCCACAGAGCAGAGAAACACAACACACAATAAAGTGATCAGTCTTCCCCCTGGGTTTTCCTTTTCTCCAGCTGGAAGAATAATCCTTGTTTCTGCTCATAATTTGAAATATCTGGAACACTGAATTTATTGACAGGAAGTGTATTTACCATCTAATCAGAGAGATCCCGCAGGGAAATGAGTGCTGTATACATCAGGGTTACCCTAGAGACTCCCCTGTTCATAACGGCACGAAGAGGAGGGAAAGCACCATCTTTCCATTAAAGAGAAGCTCGGTTGGTTAAAGAATGAACAAAAAGCAGCGTTTCTTCATTAGTGCCATTGCGGGGAGCCAGTGCCATGAGAGCTGGAGGCCATCAATGGGATATTGTAGCAATAAACCCGAATGAAAAAATGAACCACTCTGGTCTCTTGTCAATCTCATATCCTTGTCTCTTTCTTTCTGTTTTTTCTTTTTTCTTCCTTTCTTTTCTTTTTCTTTCTTTCTTTCTTTTTTTTTAATATACTAGGCACTACTCTGGTAAGATAACGCATATTTGCACTTTCGTTTTGTGCTTGGTAATTGTGCTGTGGGCACTCATTCATTTGACAGAATTTGCTCCAAATGAAGGAAACTGGCAGGTTAGAAGACAAAACTCAGTGCTGCCAAATCACCAATTAAGGAAACTGCCCGAGGGAAAACTGGACTTGAGACTGGGATCTGTTAAAAGTGATAGAATGAAAGCAGAGCTTGAAAAGACATTTGGAAGAGACACCTAATGAAGGAGATAAGAGGGGATTATAGGGCGGCTAATATCTACGACTGCCAAAATCAGACCATGGAGATAGACACAGTGGGGGACAATCGCTTCTGCAAAGTTTTGGACAGCTAAACAACAAATGTGTCCAATTGTGCAGTAGTTGATGGGGAAGCTGATTCTCTCCCTGTAAATGGAGAAAGTCAGCTCAATAATCAATCAATCCTGTTCGGATCTTCTGCTTGTGATGCCACCATGGCAGCCACCTGGTCCACCCTTGTGGAGCTCACCTCCTAGTCAGGGAACAGTCAGGTTCACACACTGATTGTATGAGGCTCAGAGGGTGAAGCAGGACATCCCCCACTTTCTGTTTAGGGTAGCCGGTCCCATCAGCATGATGGTGCCCTTTCTTTCTCCAAGCTTCCTCAATCCCCATCCCTACAGGATCCCTGATTTTGTCCGGTGATCAGCCTGCTCCACCCACAAGACCCAGCTCCACCTGCAAGGGGGCAGCCTCAAGGCTTGGTGTCTCTAAATTGCCGAAGTTCCTTTGGTTTCAGAAATGAAACCGATTTTTGCTCTTACTAGTATCCATTGCTTCTCATGGGATAAATTAATTTCAATGAATTATTGCATTAACCAAATCTTTTTCAAAGTACAAAAGGTGCTACCAAACTTTTACAAAAATTCATTTTGTTTGTTTTAGCAAGGAATGCTTTTCCTTTTGAGAAATGGAAGGACATGAAGAAAGAGAGCACCATCTCTCCACAAGTTGAAATGTATTTAAACTGCATTGTGAAAGTCATGCTTTCATTTGTTTATTTTTCTTACATTGTGTGTGTGTGTGTGTGTGTGAGAGAGAGAGAGAGAGAGAGAGAGAGAGAGAGAGAGAGGGAGAGAGAGAGAGAGAGAGACTGAGATGGAGAGACACAGAGAGAGGTGATTTGAATGAAAACGGCCTCTATAGACTCATAGGGAGTGGTACTATTTGAAGGGATTAGGACAAGTGGCCTCATTGAAGTGGGTGTGGCCTTGTTGGAGGAAGTGTGTCACTGGGGATAGGCTTTTGGGTTTCAGAAACCCAAAGCTCAGTGGTTCTCTCTTCTTCCTGCTGCCTGCAGATCCAGATGTAAAGCTCTCAGCTACCTCTCCAGCACCATGTCTACCTGCATGCTGGCATGCTTCTCACCATGCTGACAATGGGCTAAACCTCTGAAACTGTAAGCAAGCCCCAATTAAATGCTTTCCTTTATAAGAGTTGCTGTGGTCATGGTGTCTCTTCACAGTAATAGAATGCTGAAAGAGAGAGAGGTGGGGGAGAGAATGTATGTTTGGAGGTCAGTTTTCAGGAATCTGTTTTCTCCTTTTACCATATGGGTGAGTCCTGGGAATGACTTCAGGTCATCAGGCTTGGCAGCAGGTGCCTTTGCCCACAGAACCATCTCACTGGTCTGAACATCATGTGTCATAAAAGACTCAGAGAAGAGGTGATGTTTTATTAAGGGAAAGTGTTTGTCCATATCACAGAGTCTAGTCAGAAGTTTTAAGACATATGTCCTGACCTGAGAAGCTTTGAATTTAACCAAGAAGATGAGATAAATACACATGATATATAAAAACCTACAGGACATCATGCAGCTACCCTTGTGATGCAAGTGCATTGACCATCTTAGAACAAAGAGGGAGGGGCTGGACTGCTTCTTCTCAGAGAGGCTCATTTCTGAAAGCTAACTTTGTTACCCAGCTTCGCTAGCTCGGTAAGTTACGGAGAAGGAGCTTGCCAGTCAGTGCTCACATTGAGCCCCTTGCTCTGGGTAGTCATCTCTCTTCATCTTTCCTGCCACAAGTTCTGCTCCTGTGTATTGTAGCATTTACCTTGAATCATCTAGCCCCGACCCTAATATCCTAAAACTATCCTCCTGTGGTTTCCTCTGCTGATGTAATGTTAAAACTGCTGGGACACTTGCCCTCTGTCTTGCAGTGAGCCTAGTGAGACTGGCCTGAATGAAAAGTTTTATTTGGGTGGCCTTCTGAGGGAACTGATAGAATGAGCCATAGTTTCCATAGAGACAGGTGTTTGTGCTCTCTGGTGATTTCTGTGGCCACACAGATTGTGCACAAATACTTCCTTTATCAGTGTAAAGACAGAGCTCACAAATAAAACTGCTGAGACCATGTATCTGTAACACTTAATAGTGAAAGGACACATCAAGCCAAGCAGCACCCAGAGAGCCTGAACATGGATGAGGTGACAGACCATAGCTGAGATACGGATACAGATTTGAGCAGGGTTTGTAACCTCACTCCATGCCTTACGCTCTATTAGCCAAGGTTCTTTCTGAAAGAAAGAATTTAAATCATCCCTGTGTTTAGGGATCAATACACTCTGAACTGAGACCTACTGAGTGAAGGAACACTTGAAGAGAGCCAACCTATAGACAAGGTAGGGCCTGGAAATTTCAACATAAAATGAGAGGTCATGGGGAATGGCTGCTTGTGCCTTGGATCATCACACATACATGTCTGTATAGCCCATGTTATCAGTCAATGTAAGGCCACGCACACAGTCTGAGAAGTGTTTAGAGCTAACAGACACCTCACTGGGCTTAGTGTCACCTTGAGGCTCAATCACTCCTGCTGGGAGAATCCCCTAATAATGAACAAAGTAACAGGGAAGGGATTTCTGTAAACTAACCCCTTGCAGGGCCGAGCTCAGGATGCACAAGACTGTGAGCACTGGCAGCCGAGTTGATTTTCATTGGCATAAGTATGGTCTGCTACTATTTGGGAGCCAAGTATGATAAACACATGCGTTGCGGGAGGACATTTACAATCCAAACTATAACATATTGGTTACAACCCACCAGTAAGGTACCTACTCAAAATTAGGGAAAGGAATTTAATGGAAAGGACTCAAGTCTTGGAATAATTGTAGGGAGAATCGACCACAGGGGGAGTACAGGCAGAGCAATAGCTGCCCTGAAATACAAACCTGCATCAGACAACTTGCCCTCCAGTCTCACAGGAAGGCTTGGAGCTGGGATTTTTATACAGAGCTTCAAATACTCTCATGAAATATTAGCCAAGAGTGAACAGATTTAAACCAGAATCTTAAGGATCCTCCAGTGCTTGAGTCCACAGTTGGGATGCTTGGAAATATCTGAGTCACATCACGTGAAATCATTGATCTTTTGAAGGAGTCCCAGTGGGAGGGAGGTGGCAATTGTGTGTGCCAATGCAGAAGAGACTCAAATACAATTGCTTCAGTTCAGGTCTCCTTCTAAGTTCATTGAATGCTTATTCTCCATAGACTGATCATAGTGGAGAAGCCGTGATGAGCATAAAGAATCCCAAAATAATAGAGGCTGTGGAGGTAGTGAGATGGTCACAGCATGTGGCAGAGAAAGAGAATGCAGAGAAGACAGGAAAGAGAACACCAGAGAAGTCTTTATCTCTCTCTCATCCTGATTCTATGTATCTTCCCAATACACTATGGTAGTGGCAATGTGTTCTATCACCATTCCAGCATCTTAAGACAGACCAAGAGAAGTCATATGCTCTTCCCTTTCTAATGTGTGATTGCCAGCTTTCTCTTGCTTGACAAAATACCTAAGATGGGCAACTTACAAAGAATAGTGATTTTGCTTTGTCTTGTTTTGATCATGATTTCAGAGATTTGGGGTCAGGGTTCCTTGGCTCCATTGTCTTTGGGCTGATGGTGAGACAGAAATTCATGGCAGGGAGTATCTGGCAGAACAAAACCACTCACCTTATGACTGCCAGGAAAAAGAGGGAAGAAGGGACTGGTGTCCCAGGATACCCTCCAAGAAGGTGTTCTCCATGATGACCTACTCCACCCACTGGGCCTCACCCCCTAATGCTCCCAACCATCTGATTGCGCCACCAGCTGCTGACAACATCTTCAACACATGTGCTCTGGGAGGACATTTGAGATCCCAGCCACAACATGCCAATTACAATTCATATGAGAGACTCACTTGAAATTGCACAGAGTTGCTGGGGGTGTTGCTCAGTTGGCCTGCTGGGCATGCACAAGGTCCTGGGTTTGATCTCCAGCACCTCAAAAGCTGGGCATGGTGGTCTGTAACCCCAACTCATGGTGGTCTGTAACCCCAACTCATGGTGATCTGTAAGCCCAACTGATGGTGATCTGTAACTCCAACACATGGTGATCTGTAACTCCAACACATGGTGATCTGTAACCCCAACACATGGTGATCTGTAACCCCAACCAATACATGGTGATCTGTAACCCCAACACATGGTGATCTGTAACTCCAACACATGGTGATCTGTAATCCCAACACATGGTGATCTGTAATCCCAACACACGGTGAGCTGTAACACCAACACATGGTGATCTGTAACCCTAACACATGGTGAGCTGTAACACCAACACATGGTGATCTGTAACCCTAACACATGGTGAGCTGTAATCCCAACACATGGTGATCTTTAACCTCAACACATGGTGCTTTGTAACCTCAACACATGGTGATCTGTAATCCCAACACATGGTGCTCTGTAGCTCCAACACATGGTGATCTGTAACCCCAACACATGGTGATCTGTAATCCCAACACATGGTGCTCTGTAGCTCCAACACATGATGATTTGTAACCCCAACACATGGTGCTCTGTGACCCCAACACATGGTGATCTGTAACCCTAACACATGGTGAACTGTAATCCCAACACATGGTGATCTTTAACCTCAACACATGGTGCTCTGTAACCTCAACATGTGGTGATCTGTAATCCCAACACAGAGGCTTTGGAGCAGAAGGTCAAGGTCATCTTGGACTACAATTGGATACACCAGATCTTGTTGATGGAATATATGGATAGATGGATGAATGGAGTGACAGCAAAGGAGAGAGAGAGGGAAGAGGAGGAGGAGGAAGAAGAAGGAGAAGGAAGATGAAGGAGGAGAAGAAAGAAGGAGGACGAGAAGGAAGAAGAAAGGTGGAAAGGCACTCAAAAGTCATGGGATAATTGAGGGAAGAAGAGAAGCTTGCTAAGCTTGTCAGTTCATCGAAATTTAAAAAAATAAATAAAATATTTTGCTGAGCTGTTATGTTTTGGGGTCTTGGAATGTTCACCTTTTCCTACTTGAGAGCATCTCACAGAAATGTCAGAAACTAAGGAAAACCGAGTATCCCACTTCCTTAGAACTTGTGAAGTGTTTTCCAAATATGTCGTGGCTGCTACACAATTGAGAGTCACCAATGCAAGCAACTGTGAAAAGTCAAAACAGCCTGCTATCCAACTAGGCTGCTCAGTTCAATTTACTGCTGTGGGTAAATTCAGTAGGAGTAGCAAACACACGTTGCCCTCTGGGTGTTTGATATCAACCCTGTCTTCCAACTAACAGCTCTTCTCCTCTTTGGGGAGTCTTGGGAGGTAATGACCACAAAACCTATGTGGCTACGCCCCGATTTCCTGCTCATACTGTAACCAGGCTAATGAGAGGGTAGCCAGCACTCCCATGGAACGCACTGTGGAGCAGCAGAGGCTGTCTGGACTGTGCCTGGGGCCTGCCCTTTGCTTCACAGCAGGTACCTTGACAATGCCCCAGGCAGTCGTCAGCCCCCACACCTGAGCTCACTCAGACACAACTCAAGCAATTAAACAGTAGCTGTCTTGAGACTCTCACAGTTTCTCATTACAGCCCGACCAGAATCCCCTCAACAACCAAGAAGTGAAAGGCAGGTGTAGCTCCTAACTTGACAGCAAGCAGGTGTTTGAGAAGGAATTAATCAGCTCACAGGGCACACGGGGGCAGAAGTGGGCAGTGTGTGGGTGCTGCCCCAGGCACTAACCCCGGGACAGCTAAAGCCACTCTCAATAAACTCTACTTTCCCCTGGACTACCAAGACCTTGGCATTTAACTCTCAAAGTTTAAAAACATCCCTTTGTGTTCCTTAGGAATATATTCTTTCTTTCTTTCTTTCTAAAATTATTATTATTATTATTATTATTATTATTATTATTATTATTATTATTATTATTATTATTTGAGACAGTGTCTCACTATGTAGCCCTGGCTGGCCTGGAACTCAATATGTAGAGTAGGCTAGGTTGACCTTGAATTCACAGAGTTCCTCCTACGTCTGCCTACCAAGTTCTGGAATTCATGCTGTGTATCACCATGCTGACTTTTATCATGCCTGCGTGCATGTGTGCATGCCTGCGTGTGTGTGTGTGTGTGTGTGTGTGTGTGTGTGTGTGTGTGTGTGTGTAAGCGCACATGCCCATGTGCCCATGGAGGGCAGAAGAGAGTGTAGGATCCCTTAGAGCTGAAGTTACAGGCTGTTGTGAGCTTCCTGACATGGGAATTAGAAACTAAATTCCGGCAGTCTTCGAGAGCATGCAAATGCCCTTAACCACTGAGCTATCTCTGCAGCCCCAAGAATGCTCTTTCTCAAGATGCACAGAGCCCTGGAAGAGAGGTCTCACTCTGTTTTCGTTATTACCTATGCTGATCACTCAGGATGAGTGCTTTGAAGCTCTGGTGGGTTCACACAGAGCACTCCCCTAAAATGACAGAATAGGATTAGGATTCATGTCTGTCCCATTGTTGAGTCTAAATACGCTCTTTCCACTTTACTGCACTTGGTCCCTAGAGTTGAGGAACGCAGTCAAGAGCATCTGGAGCCCTTTTTCCTTCATCGGCTGCAACTTCACCTAAGAAACAGATTTTTGCCTCAGGCGCTTCTCTGATGCTCTCATTTTATTGTGTCTGCAAGATTTCCTGTTTATCACTGAGCAGGGAAAAGACAGTATCCTTCCCAACTGTTTCTGCACTGTGAGGCTGCAAAAGGATATAGGAGGAATGACCCCAGGATGCAGCCGTTACTGCTTGAGTCTCTAGATTTTTGTTTTCTTGAAGGAAAGATTCAGTTGAGAGACATAATTTAAGCAGTTTATTTAGCAAAGCAAAGCACACAGCCAAAGGGAGATTGGAGTGAACTGTCCCAAATGGAGGAGAAAGTAGTGGGCTTGGTGTTGTAGATTTTGATGATTTTTTTGAATATTCATGAATTGAGTGGGATATTCATGAACTAAGGTGACTATGGTAGTTTGAATGTAATTGGCCCCCATAAACTTATAGGGAGGTGTGGCCTTGTTAAAGTAGGTGCGGCCTTTTTGAAGGAAGTGTGTCACTATGGGGGCAGGCTTTGAGGTCTCTTTTGCTTAAGCTTCATTCAGTGTCATAGACCATTTTCCTGTTGCCTTCTGATCAAGATGTAGCCAGCACCACATCTGCCTGCACGCTGCCACACTCCCCACCATGATGATAGTGGACTGAACCTCTGAAACTGTAAGCTGCCACCTCACTGAAATGTTTTCCTGTATAATAGTTGCCGAGGTCATGGTGTCTCTTTACAGCAATACAAACCTAACTAAGACAGTGACTCTTTTTTGGTGGACCAAATCTTCGTTTTAGTGTATTTCTTCCCACAATCCTCTAGACAATCCAACAAGGGGAGTGCGCTGAGTAGTTGTATGTCAACTTGACACAAGCTAGAATCATATGAGAGAAGGGAACCTCAACTAAGAAAATGCCTCTATAAGATCAGGCTACAGCTAAGCACGTAGAGCACTTTCTTAATTAGTGATTCGTGGAGAGGGCCTGCCCATTGTGGATGGTGCCACCCCTGAGCTGGTGCTCCTGGGTTCTATAAGGAAGCAAGCTGAGCAAGCCAGTAATCAGCACCCCTCCATTGCCTCTGCATCAGCTCCTATCTCCAGGTTCCTGCCCTGTGTGAGAGTTCCTATCATGGTTTCCTTCAGTGATGAACTAAAAGGTGGAAGTGTGAGCCAAATAAACCCTTTCCTCCCCAACTTGCTTTTTAGTCCTGGTGTTTCATTTTCTATGGTGTTTCTATTGCAGCAATAGAAACCCTAACTAAGACAGGGAGTGCAGATGCAGCCAGTTCCTTAGTCCACTGTGTAGGAATGCTCAAACTCCTTAGTTTTGTAAGCTGGGAAGGAGACATCATCTCTGAGATACCATGTAGATTTTCCGGTCAGCTCCTGTCTGATGTTTTTGGGAGGTGTACACACTGACTGAACCCCTGGCTAGCTGTAGCTCAGGGAAACTGAGGCTTTAGTTATGAAAGCCAGAACTGGACAAGGCACCAGAAAATGGCACAGACAGGAAACAGGACTTGGGCTGTGTGCAGGATCTCCTTCACCCAGCTCCACCACTGGTGTCTTTTCTCAACTAATGTAGCAAAGGCAGAACTCTACCCTGAGTGCTCCGCCAGTGCAGAGTGCTACCAACCAGGCAGGGGGTAGAGACTCCCTCTGATTCTCCTGCGGTGGCAGGCGCGGGCTTATGCAGTAGTCACACCAAGCCAGGCCAGGCTCTGAGCAGTTTTAGAAATAGAGTCCTTTTCCTATTGTTATGTTGTCCAGGTTGACTTTGAGCTCACATGGTCTGTCTGCCTCTCACTCCCAAGTAGTTGAGGCTACCCACGTGTGCGATTGCACCCACCTGTCTCTTCCCCTTTGTGCGTGCTGTGTTTGTGCGGGTTCCTGGTCTGTATTTAAATTTTCCTCCTGAAATAGGACCCGATTCTCTAGAGTCTAGCTCTTTCTCCTGGGGCGCTTTGAATGAGAATGTACCCCTTAGGCTCGGTCCCCTGTTGGCGGCATTGTTTTGAGGAGGTTATGGTGGGGGGTGCAGCCTTGCTGGAGGAGATGTATTTGAGGGGTTGGCTTTGAGGATGTAAAGCCTCGCTTCATGTCCAGTTGCCTCTCTTCATCCGGTTCTTGCAGTGTGATCTCTCAGCTTCCTGCTTCTGCTGCTGTGGCTGCAACTTGTTGCCATGCCTCCCTGCCATGTTGGACTCCCCTTCCTCTGGAACTGTCCATCAAAACAAACTTCTTTAAGTTGCCTTGATCATGCTGTTTTTTCACAGGAAAGTTACTACTACAACTCTGATTTATGTCTGCCTGACCTTTCTTTGAGGTGAGTGACTTTCACTTCTTTAGAAGGGAAAGGAAGATCTTTAAAACAACAACAACAAAAAAATTTACATGCCAGGCCGTGGTGGTGCATGCCTTTAATCCCAGTACTCTGGAGGCAGAGGCAGGTGGATCTCTGTGAGTTCAAGGTCAGCCTGGTCTATACAGTGAATTCCAGGGATATCCAGGGCTACTCTGAGAAACCCTGTCTCAAAAAACAATAATTTTTTTTTAACATTTATTTACTTTGTGTGTGCATGTATGTACGTGGGTATGTACACTCTGTGGCACATTATAGAGACGTTGGTTCTCTCCTACAATGTGGGCCCCTGAGATCAAACTAAAGTAGCCAGGCTTGCAAATGCTTTGCTATCTGAGCCCTCTTGATGGCCCCAGGAGAGGAAGAAAGAAACTGAATTTCGGTCTCATGCTCTCCTCTTGTTCTGTATCAGGAGAACATGAGGACCACAGTAGTCACAAAGGCTGCAGCTTGGGGCAGGTGTGTTTCCTGAAAGAGGTGGGGGAAGGGGTGGAGCCGGAAATGAGCCCTGTAAGAGGTGGAGGGAGATTGGGATCACAGCATGGCACCTCACTAGCTGAGCCATCTAGGTTAAATACTTCATGATTCAGTTTCCTACTCTATCAGATGGAGATACAGACAGTGCAGTGCACCCCAAAAGTTCAAGTGCTGGGAACTAAACTACCACATTCCTACGATGTTGCTGTTTGGAGAGGTGTAGACGAAGTCATGAGTGTGGGGTCTGTGACTTCATATAAGAAGACAAACCTGAGCTTACACACTTGTCCTCTAGCCACGTGATACCTCCCTCTGTGTCATGGCATAGCAGGAAAGCTCTCACCAGCTGCAGGATTTTGATGCTGGACTTCCCAGCCTTCACAACCATGATAAACAAGTGAATAAAAAAATGCATAATTCTTCATAAATTGCCCAGTCTTGGGTATTCTGTTACAGAAGTGGAAAATAAAATAAGGCAAAGTTCTTTCTGGAAGGCTGTCTATAAAAATTAAAAGATACAACATATGCTAACTAGTGTGACCACAGAAGGCCACAGGAAGCATGCATGATGAAATTCAAGGGCCATGCTGAGCCGGTCCCACCGTTCAATGGCCCTGGGAAAGCTGACCCGGTCCCTCACTAGACACTGCAGCAAGAGAGTTGGCCCCAACCCTCATGGGAGAGCTGGCCCCAATGTGAGTATTGCCACTTCCCCATATTCGGGAGAGATGGCCCCACCCCACACCACAGGCATGGGAGAACTAGCCCTGATGGCATGCATGGGCATAGTAGAGCTGGCTCTGACCCTTGCCTGAGGTGGGTAGCTCCAGGCCCACACTGACCAGCTCACTACCACCGAGGCCCACATCTAGGGCTTTGGGTTGGCCTACTCTACATCTACCCCATCTATGACCTACTGGAGCATGTGAAAGGACTGGTCCTTTGGGAAAATATCCGCAGATTCTCCATGATTTGGGGAGGCTGTGGGATATTTGAGAGGAGTTTTGGTGAGGGGTCAGTGGTGATGGTGTACCAGAAATCAGAGGCCTTGAACCATACCAATGACCATTGTGATGAATACTTCAGGTAAAGCTGATTGGACAAGAGGGTATGCTGTGTGACACACCGAGGCTCCCATTGACACTAAGACAAATGAGGTGTCAGAAAGGTGAAGACGACAGGGGAGAGAAGAGGGTTTGGGTTTTTTGGGGGGGTATGGGTGGAGGGAGTTAATTTTCTTACATTTTTTTGGAGGTGTTGCAAAGGTGAAGAGTAGAAATGAGGGGACTGGGAAATGAGCAGAATTGGGGTGCATGGTGTAAAATTCCCAAAGAATCAATAAAGAAATTATGTTATAAAATATGCCAATTAATTTCCTACATCCAACAGATAAAGAATTGGAAAAGGTAGTGGTGTTGAAACAAACAATACTGTGTTCTAGTGTCTGAGCTATGGTCCTGGAGCTTCTGTGGTACAGTTCAGGAAGCATCATGGGGCTAGAGAGAAGGCTCAGGGGTTAAGAATGCTGGCCAGCAATCATGAAGACCAGAGTTTGGATCCCAGCACCTACGTAACAAGCCAGGCATCCAGCAAACATCGAGGGATCTAACAGATATATGACTTCTGTGAACACATGTGCATACGCTCACAGACACACATAAATAAATCAGTCTTTTTTTTTTTCTTTTGGTTTTTTCGAGACAGGGTTTCTCTGTGTAGCTTTGCGCCTTTCCTGGAACTCACTTGGTAGCCCAGGCTGGCCTCGAACTCACAGAGATCCGCCTACCTCTGCCTCCCGAGTGCTGGGATTAAAGGCGTGTGCCACCAACGCCCGGCTAAATCAGTCTTTTTAAAAGAGCGTCACATAGGAGGTTGATGCTGTTCTCTAGCTCTTGGCTCTCATGTGGTGAGATCCTGAACTCTTGGAGGGATTTCTTCAAATGAAGATGGTGACAGCCTATTTTCAGCCCATTACACCTGACGTGTTCACATGTTACTCCTGTGACTGGGTGAAAAAAAACAAAACCAAAACCGAAAAGATAAAATGCCATGTGAAGAATAGAATGGAATGACTTACTGGCTTACTTTAATTTAAAAGCAAAAAGGAAAATTTTTTAAATGAAAAAAATGGGGGAACTGTGGTTGGTATGTAAAATGAAAAAAATTTTAAATAAAAAAAAAGCAAAAAGGTGTTTGCCACACAAACCTAATAACTTGAGTTCAATACTCAGAACCCACAGTGGAAGGAGATAACTTACTCCAGAATGTTGTCTTCTGACCTTCACACATGTGCTCTGGCATGTGCATGCGTATGCACATACACACACACACACACACACACACACACACACACACACA